>OW052222.1:202330564-202513064 GCA_932526605.1 Nephrotoma flavescens
ACCTTTCATTATTGGTACAATATACTATGATTTGAAACAAAAAAATTTTCGGTTTCAAACAAAAGTGCATTTGTCCGGGTAAAAATACAGTCGAATTCAATCGACGATTACACGAAAACGGGTCGTTGTATCGACCTAATTTAAACGGACTGTTATTCAAAATTAAATAACCTTTCATTATTGGTACAATATACTATGATTTGAAAAAAAAATTTTCGGTTTCAAACAAAAGTGCATTTGTCCGGGTAAAAATACAGTCGAATTCAATCGACGATTACACGAAAACGGGTCGTTGTTTCAACCTAATTTAAACGGACTGTTATTCAAAATTAAATAACCTTTCATTATTGGTACAATATACTATGATTTGAAACAAAAAAATTTTCGGTTTCAAACAAAAGTGCATTTGTCCGGGTAAAAATACAGTCGAATTCAATCGACGATTACACGAAAACGGGTCGTTGTATCGACCTAATTTAAACGGACTGTTATTCAAAATTAAATAACCTTTCATTATTGGTACAATATACTATGATTTGAAACAAAAAAATTTTCGGTTTCAAACAAAAGTGCATTTGTCCGGGTAAAAATACAGTCGAATTCAATCGACGATTACACGAAAACGGGTCGTTGTTTCGACCTAATTTAAACGGACTGTTATTCAAAATTAAATAACCTTTCATTATTGGTACAATATACTATGATTTGAAACAAAAAAATTTTCGGTTTCAAACAAAAGTGCATTTGTCCGGGTAAAAATAAAGTCGAATTCAATCGACGATTACACGAAAACGGGTCGCTGTTTCGACCTAATTTAAACGGACTGTTATTCAAAATTAAATAACCTTTCATTATTGGTACAATATACTATGATTTGAAACAAAAAAATTTTCGGTTTCAAACAAAAGTGCATTTGTCCGGGTAAAAATACAGTCGAATTCAATCGACGATTACACGAAAACGGGTCGTTGTTTCGACCTTATTTAAACGGACTGTTATTCAAAATTAAATAACCTTTCATTATTGGTACAATATACTATGATTTGAAACAAAAAAATTTTCGGTTTCAAACAAAAGTGCATTTGTCCGGGTAAAAATACAGTCGAATTCAATCGACGATTACACGAAAACGGGTCGTTGTTTCGACCTAATTTAAACGGACTGTTATTCAAAATTAAATAACCTTTCATTATTGGTACAATATACTATGATTTGAAACAAAAAAATTTTCGGTTTCAAACACAAGTGCATTTGTCCGGGTAAAAATACAGTCGAATTCAATCGACGATTACACGAAAACGGGTCGTTGTTTCGACCTAATTTAAACGGACTGTTATTCAAAATTAAATAACCTTTCATTATTGGTACAATATACTATGATTTGAAACAAAAAAATTTTCGGTTTCAAACACAAGTGCATTTGTCCGGGTAAAAATACAGTCGAATTCAATCGACGATTACACGAAAACGGGTCGTTGTTTCGACCTAATTTAAACGGACTGTTATTCAAAATTAAATAACCTTTCATTATTGGTACAATATACTATGATTTGAAACAAAAAAATTTTCGGTTTCAAACAAAAGTGCATTTGTCCGGGTAAAAATACAGTCGAATTCAATCGACGATTACACGAAAACGGGTCGTTGTTTCGACCTAATTTAAACGGACTGTTATTCAAAATTAAATAACCTTTCATTATTGGTACAATATACTATGATTTGAAACAAAAAAATTTTCGGTTTCAAACAAAAGTGCATTTGTCCGGGTAAAAATACAGTCGAATTCAATCGACGATTACACGAAAACGGGTCGTTGTTTCGACCTAATTTAAACGGACTGTTATTCAAAATTAAATAACCTTTCATTATTGGTACAATATACTATGATTTGAAACAAAAAAGTTTTCGGTTTCAAACACAAGTGCATTTGTCCGGGTAAAAATACAGTCGAATTCAATCGACGATTACACGAAAACGGGTCGTTGTTTCGACCTAATTTAAACGGACTGTTATTCAAAATTAAATAACCTTTCATTATTGGTACAATATACTATGATTTGAAACAAAAAAATTTTCGGTTTCAAACACAAGTGCATTTGTCCGGGTAAAAATACAGTCGAATTCAATCGACGATTACACGAAAACGGGTCGTTGTTTCGACCTAATTTAAACGGACTGTTATTCAAAATTAAATAACCTTTCATTATTGGTACAATATACTATGATTTGAAACAAAAAAATTTTCGGTTTCAAACAAAAGTGCATTTGTCCGGGTAAAAATACAGTCGAATTCAATCGACGATTACACGAAAACGGGTCGTTGTTTCGACCTAATTTAAACGGATTGTTATTCAAAATTAAATAACCTTTCATTATTGGTACAATATACTATGATTTGAAACAAAAAAATTTTCGGTTTCCAACAAAAGTGCATTTGTCCGGGTAAAAATACAGTCGAATTCAATCGACGATTACACGAAAACGGGTCGTTGTTTCGACCTAATTTAAACGGACTGTTATTCAAAATTAAATAACCTTTCATTATTGGTACAATATACTATGATTTGAAACAAAAAAATTTTCGGTTTCAAACACAAGTGCATTTGTCCGGGTAAAAATACAGTCGAATTCAATCGACGATTACACGAAAACGGGTCGTTGTTTCGACCTAATTTAAACGGACTGTTATTCAAAATTAAATAACCTTTCATTATTGGTACAATATACTATGATTTGAAACAAAAAAATTTTCGGTTTCAAACACAAGTGCATTTGTCCGGGTAAAAATACAGTCGAATTCAATCGACGATTACACGAAAACGGGTCGTTGTTTCGACCTAATTTAAACGGACTGTTATTCAAAATTAAATAACCTTTCATTATTGGTACAATATACTATGATTTGAAACAAAAAAATTTTCGGTTTCAAACAAAAGTGCATTTGTCCGGGTAAAAATACAGTCGAATTCAATCGACGATTACACGAAAACGGGTCGTTGTTTCGACCTAATTTAAACGGACTGTTATTCAAAATTAAATAACCTTTCATTATTGGTACAATATACTATGATTTGAAACAAAAAAATTTTCGGTTTCAAACAAAAGTGCATTTGTCCGGGTAAAAATACAGTCGAATTCAATCGACGATTACACGAAAACGGGTCGTTGTTTCGACCTAATTTAAACGGACTGTTATTCAAAATTAAATAACCTTTCATTATTGGTACAATATACTATGATTTGAAACAAAAAAATTTTCGGTTTCAAACAAAAGTGCATTTGTCCGGGTAAAAATACAGTCGAATTCAATCGACGATTACACGAAAACGGGACGTTGTTGCGACCTAATTTAAACGGACTGTTATTCAAAATTAAATAACCTTTCATTATTGGTACAATATACTATGATTTGAAATAAAAAAAATTTCGGTTTCAAACAAAAGTGCATTTGTCCGGGTAAAAATACAGTCGAATTCAATCGACGATTACACGAAAACGGGTCGTTGTTTCGACCTAATTTAAACGGACTGTTATTCAAAATTAAATAACCTTTCATTATTGGTACAATATACTATGATTTGAAACAAAAAAATTTTCGGTTTCAAACAAAAGTGCATTTGTCCGGGTAAAAATACAGTCGAATTCAATCGACGATTACACGAAAACGGGTCGTTGTTTCGACCTAATTTAAACGGACTGTTATTCAAAATTAAATAACCTTTCATTATTGGTACAATATACTATGATTTGAAACAAAGAAATTTTCGGTTTCAAACAAAAGTGCATTTGTCCGGGTAAAAATACAGTCGAATTCAATCGACGATTACACGAAAACGGGTCGTTGTTTCGACCTAATTTAAACGGACTGTTATTCAAAATTAAATAACCTTTCATTATTGGTACAATATACTATGATTTGAAACAAAAAAATTTTCGGTTTCAAACAAAAGTGCATTTGTCCGGGTAAAAATACAGTCGAATTCAATCGACGATTACACGAAAACGGGTCGTTGTTGCGACCTAATTTAAACGGACTGTTATTCAAAATTAAATAACCTTTCATTATTGGTACAATATACTATGATTTGAAACAAAAAAATTTTCGGTTTCAAACAAAAGTGCATTTGTCCGGGTAAAAATACAGTCGAATTCAATCGACGATTACACGAAAACGGGTCGTTGTTTCGACCTAATTTAAACGGACTGTTATTCAAAATTAAATAACCTTTCATTATTGGTACAATATACTATGATTTGAAACAAAAAAATTTTCGGTTTCAAACACAAGTACATTTGTCCGGGTAAAAATACAGTCGAATTCAATCGACGATTACACGAAAACGGGTCGTTGTTTCGACCTAATTTAAACGGACTGTTATTCAAAATTAAATAACCTTTCATTATTGGTACAATATACTATGATTTGAAACAAAAAAATTTTTGGTTTCAAACAAAAGTGCATTTGTCCGGGTAAAAATACAGTCGAATTCAATCGACGATTACACGAAAACGGGTCGTTGTATCGACCTAATTTAAACGGACTGTTATTCAAAATTAAATAACCTTTCATTATTGGTACAATATACTATGATTTGAAACAAAAAAATTTTCGGTTTCAAACAAAAGTGCATTTGTCCGGGTAAAAATAAAGTCGAATTCAATCGACGATTACACGAAATCGGGTCGTTGTTTCAACCTAATTTAAACGGACTGTTATTCAAAATTAAATAACCTTTCATTATTGGTACAATATACTATGATTTGAAACAAAAAAATTTTTGGTTTCAAACAAAAGTGCATTTGTCCGGGTAAAAATACAGTCGAATTCAATCGACGATTACACGAAAACGGGTCGTTGTATCGACCTAATTTAAACGGACTGTTATTCAAAATTAAATAACCTTTCATTATTGGTACAATATACTATGATTTGAAACAAAAAAATTTTCGGTTTCAAACAAAAGTGCATTTGTCCGGGTAAAAATACAGTCGAATTCAATCGACGATTACACGAAAACGGGTCGTTGTTTCGACCTAATTTAAACGGACTGTTATTCAAAATTAAATAACCTTTCATTATTGGTACAATATACTATGATTTGAAATAAAAAAATTTTCGGT
Organism: Nephrotoma flavescens; assembly: GCA_932526605.1. NCBI lineage: Eukaryota > Metazoa > Arthropoda > Insecta > Diptera > Tipulidae > Nephrotoma > Nephrotoma flavescens. Next base: position 202,335,686 of record OW052222.1, read on the forward strand.
TTCAAACAAAAGTGCATTTGTCCGGGTAAAAATACAGTCGAATTCAATCGACGATTACACGAAAACGGGTCGTTGTTTCGACCTAATTTAAACGGACTGTTATTCAAAATTAAATAACCTTTCATTATTGGTACAATATACTATGATTTGAAACAAAAAAATTTTCGGTTTCAAACAAAAGTGCATTTGTCCGGGTAAAAATACAGTCGAATTCAATCGACGATTACACGAAAACGGGTCGTTGTATCGACCTAATTTAAACGGACTGTTATTCAAAATTAAATAACCTTTCATTATTGGTACAATATACTATGATTTGAAACAAAAAAATTTTCGGTTTCAAACAAAAGTGCATTTGTCCGGGTAAAAATAAAGTCGAATTCAATCGACGATTACACGAAATCGGGTCGTTGTTTCAACCTAATTTAAACGGACTGTTATTCAAAATTAAATAACCTTTCATTATTGGTACAATATACTATGATTTGAAACAAAAAAATTTTTGGTTTCAAACAAAAGTGCATTTGTCCGGGTAAAAATACAGTCGAATTCAATCGACGATTACACGAAAACGGGTCGTTGTATCGACCTAATTTAAACGGACTGTTATTCAAAATTAAATAACCTTTCATTATTGGTACAATATACTATGATTTGAAACAAAAAAATTTTTGGTTTCAAACAAAAGTGCATTTGTCCGGGTAAAAATACAGTCGAATTCAATCGACGATTACACGAAAACGGGTCGTTGTATCGACCTAATTTAAACGGACTGTTATTCAAAATTAAATAACCTTTCATTATTGGTACAATATACTATGATTTGAAACAAAAAAATTTTCGGTTTCAAACAAAAGTGCATTTGTCCGGGTAAAAATACAGTCGAATTCAATCGACGATTACACGAAAACGGGTCGTTGTTTCGACCTAATTTAAACGGACTGTTATTCAAAATTAAATAACCTTTCATTATTGGTACAATATACTATGATTTGAAATAAAAAAATTTTCGGTTTCAAACAAAAGTGCATTTGTCCGGGTAAAAATACAGTCGAATTCAATCGACGATTACACGAAAACGGGTCGTTGTTTCGACCTAATTTAAACGGACTGTTATTCAAAATTAAATAACCTTTCATTATTGATACAATATACTATGATTTGAAACAAAAAAATTTTCGGTTTCAAACAAAAGTGCATTTGTCCGGGTAAAAATACAGTCGAATTCAATCGACGATTACACGAAAACGGGTCGTTGTATCGACCTAATTTAAACGGACTGTTATTCAAAATTAAATAACCTTTCATTATTGGTACAATATACTATGATTTGAAACAAAAAAATTTTCGGTTTCAAACAAAAGTGCATTTGTCCGGGTAAAAATAAAGTCGAATTCAATCGACGATTACACGAAATCGGGTCGTTGTTTCAACCTAATTTAAACGGACTGTTATTCAAAATTAAATAACCTTTCATTATTGGTACAATATACTATGATTTGAAACAAAAAAATTTTTGGTTTCAAACAAAAGTGCATTTGTCCGGGTAAAAATACAGTCGAATTCAATCGACGATTACACGAAAACGGGTCGTTGTATCGACCTAATTTAAACGGACTGTTATTCAAAATTAAATAACCTTTCATTATTGGTACAATATACTATGATTTGAAACAAAAAAATTTTCGGTTTCAAACAAAAGTGCATTTGTCCGGGTAAAAATACAGTCGAATTCAATCGACGATTACACGAAAACGGGTCGTTGTTTCGACCTAATTTAAACGGACTGTTATTCAAAATTAAATAACCTTTCATTATTGGTACAATATACTATGATTTGAAATAAAAAAATTTTCGGTTTCAAACAAAAGTGCATTTGTCCGGGTAAAAATACAGTCGAATTCAATCGACGATTACACGAAAACGGGTCGTTGTTTCGACCTAATTTAAACGGACTGTTATTCAAAATTAAATAACCTTTCATTATTGGTACAATATACTATGATTTGAAACAAAAAAATTTTCGGTTTCAAACAAAAGTGCATTTGTCCGGGTAAAAATACAGTCGAATTCAATCGACGATTACACGAAAACGGGTCGTTGTATCGACCTAATTTAAACGGACTGTTATTCAAAATTAAATAACCTTTCATTATTGGTACAATATACTATGATTTGAAACAAAAAAATTTTCGGTTTCAAACAAAAGTGCATTTGTCCGGGTAAAAATAAAGTCGAATTCAATCGACGATTACACGAAATCGGGTCGTTGTTTCAACCTAATTTAAACGGACTGTTATTCAAAATTAAATAACCTTTCATTATTGGTACAATATACTATGATTTGAAACAAAAAAATTTTTGGTTTCAAACAAAAGTGCATTTGTCCGGGTAAAAATACAGTCGAATTCAATCGACGATTACACGAAAACGGGTCGTTGTATCGACCTAATTTAAACGGACTGTTATTCAAAATTAAATAACCTTTCATTATTGGTACAATATACTATGATTTGAAACAAAAAAATTTTTGGTTTCAAACAAAAGTGCATTTGTCCGGGTAAAAATACAGTCGAATTCAATCGACGATTACACGAAAACGGGTCGTTGTATCGACCTAATTTAAACGGACTGTTATTCAAAATTAAATAACCTTTCATTATTGGTACAATATACTATGATTTGAAACAAAAAAATTTTCGGTTTCAAACAAAAGTGCATTTGTCCGGGTAAAAATACAGTCGAATTCAATCGACGATTACACGAAAACGGGTCGTTGTTTCGACCTAATTTAAACGGACTGTTATTCAAAATTAAATAACCTTTCATTATTGGTACAATATACTATGATTTGAAATAAAAAAATTTTCGGTTTCAAACAAAAGTGCATTTGTCCGGGTAAAAATACAGTCGAATTCAATCGACGATTACACGAAAACGGGTCGTTGTTTCGACCTAATTTAAACGGACTGTTATTCAAAATTAAATAACCTTTCATTATTGATACAATATACTATGATTTGAAACAAAAAAATTTTCGGTTTCAAACAAAAGTGCATTTGTCCGGGTAAAAATACAGTCGAATTCAATCGACGATTACACGAAAACGGGTCGTTGTATCGACCTAATTTAAACGGACTGTTATTCAAAATTAAATAACCTTTCATTATTGGTACAATATACTATGATTTGAAACAAAAAAATTTTCGGTTTCAAACAAAAGTGCATTTGTCCGGGTAAAAATAAAGTCGAATTCAATCGACGATTACACGAAATCGGGTCGTTGTTTCAACCTAATTTAAACGGACTGTTATTCAAAATTAAATAACCTTTCATTATTGGTACAATATACTATGATTTGAAACAAAAAAATTTTTGGTTTCAAACAAAAGTGCATTTGTCCGGGTAAAAATACAGTCGAATTCAATCGACGATTACACGAAAACGGGTCGTTGTTTCGACCTAATTTAAACGGACTGTTATTCAAAATTAAATAACCTTTCATTATTGGTACAATATACTATGATTTGAAACAAAAAAAATTTCGGTTTCAAACAAAAGTGCATTTGTCCGGGTAAAAATACAGTCGAATTCAATCGACGATTACACGAAAACGGGTCGTTGTATCGACCTAATTTAAACGGACTGTTATTCAAAATTAAATAACCTTTCATTATTGGTACAATATACTATGATTTGAAACAAAAAAATTTTCGGTGTCAAACAAAAGTGCATTTGTCCGGGTAAAAATAAAGTCGAATTCAATCGACGATTACACGAAATCGGGTCGTTGTTTCAACCTAATTTAAACGGACTGTTATTCAAAATTAAATAACCTTTCATTATTGGTACAATATACTATGATTTGAAACAAAAAAATTTTTGGTTTCAAACAAAAGTGCATTTGTCCGGGTAAAAATACAGTCGAATTCAATCGACGATTACACGAAAACGGGTCGTTGTATCGACCTAATTTAAACGGACTGTTATTCAAAATTAAATAACCTTTCATTATTGGTACAATATACTATGATTTGAAACAAAAAAATTTTCGGTTTCAAACAAAAGTGCATTTGTCCGGGTAAAAATACAGTCGAATTCAATCGACGATTACACGAAAACGGGTCGTTGTTTCGACCTAATTTAAACGGACTGTTATTCAAAATTAAATAACCTTTCATTATTGGTACAATATACTATGATTTGAAATAAAAAAATTTTCGGTTTCAAACAAAAGTGCATTTGTCCGGGTAAAAATACAGTCGAATTCAATCGACGATTACACGAAAACGGGTCGTTGTTTCGACTTAATTTAAACGGACTGTTATTCAAAATTAAATAACCTTTCATTATTGGTACAATATACTATGATTTGAAACAAAAAAATTTTCGGTTTCAAACAAAAGTGCATTTGTCCGGGTAAAAATACAGTCGAATTCAATCGACGATTACACGAAAACGGGTCGTTGTATCGACCTAATTTAAACGGACTGTTATTCAAAATTAAATAACCTTTCATTATTGGTACAATATACTATGATTTGAAACAAAAAAATTTTCGGTTTCAAACAAAAGTGCATTTGTCCGGGTAAAAATAAAGTCGAATTCAATCGACGATTACACGAAATCGGGTCGTTGTTTCAACCTAATTTAAACGGACTGTTATTCAAAATTAAATAACCTTTCATTATTGGTACAATATACTATGATTTGAAACAAAAAAATTTTTGGTTTCAAACAAAAGTGCATTTGTCCGGGTAAAAATACAGTCGAATTCAATCGACGATTACACGAAAACGGGTCGTTGTATCGACCTAATTTAAACGGACTGTTATTCAAAATTAAATAACCTTTCATTATTGGTACAATATACTATGATTTGAAACAAAAAAATTTTCGGTTTCAAACAAAAGTGCATTTGTCCGGGTAAAAATACGACGATTACACGAAAACGGGTCGTTGTTTCGACCTAATTTAAACGGACTGTTATTCAAAATTAAATAACCTTTCATTATTGGTACAATATACTATGATTTGAAACAAAAAAATTTTCGGTTTCAAACAAAAGTGCATTTGTCCGGGTAAAAATACAGTCGAATTCAATCGACGATTACACGAAAACGGGACGTTGTTGCGACCTAATTTAAACGGACTGTTATTCAAAATTAAATAACCTTTCATTATTGGTACAGTATACTATGATTTGAAATAAAAAAAATTTCGGTTTCAAACAAAAGTGCATTTGTCCGGGTAAAAATACAGTCGAATTCAATCGACGATTACACGAAAACGGGTCGTTGTTTCGACCTAATTTAAACGGACTGTTATTCAAAATTAAATAACCTTTCATTATTGGTACAATATACTATGATTTGAAACAAAAAAATTTTCGGTTTCAAACAAAAGTGCATTTGTCCGGGTAAAAATACAGTCGAATTCAATCGACGATTACACGAAAACGGGTCGTTGTTTCGACCTAATTTAAACGGACTGTTATTCAAAATTAAATAACCTTTCATTATTGGTACAATATACTATGATTTGAAACAAAAAAATTTTCGGTTTCAAACAAAAGTGCATTTGTCCGGGTAAAAATACAGTCGAATTCAATCGACGATTACACGAAAACGGGTCGTTGTTTCGACCTAATTTAAACGGACTGTTATTCAAAATTAAATAACCTTTCATTATTGGTACAATATACTATGATTTGAAATAAAAAATTTTTCGGTTTCAAACAAAAGTGCATTTGTCCGGGTAAAAATACAGTCGAATTCAATCGACGATTACACGAAAACGGGTCGTTGTTTCGACCTAATTTAAACGGACTGTTATTCAAAATTAAATAACCTTTCATTATTGGTACAATATACTATGATTTGAAACAAAAAAATTTTCGGTTTCAAACAAAAGTGCATTTGTCCGGGTAAAAATACAGTCGAATTCAATCGACGATTACACGAAAACGGGTCGTTGTTTCGACCTAATTTAAATGGACTGTTATTCAAAATTAAATAACCTTTCATTATTGGTACAATATACTATGATTTGAAACAAAAAAATTTTCGGTTTCAAACAAAAGTGCATTTGTCCGGGTAAAAATACAGTCGAATTCAATCGACGATTACACGAAAACGGGTCGTTGTTTCGACCTAATTTAAACGGACTGTTATTCAAAATTAAATAACCTTTCATTATTGGTACAATATACTATGATTTGAAACAAAAAAATTTTCGGTTTCAAACAAAAGTGCATTTGTCCGGGTAAAAATACAGTCGAATTCAATCGACGATTACACGAAAACGGGTCGTTGTTTCGAACTAATTTAAACGGACTGTTATTCAAAATTAAATAACCTTTCATTATTGGTACAATATACTATGATTTGAAACAAAAAAAATTTCGGTTTCAAACAAAAGTGCATTTGTCCGGGTAAAAATACAGTCGAATTCAATCGACGATTACACGAAAACGGGTCGTTGTTTCGACCTAATTTAAACGGACTGTTATTCAAAATTAAATAACCTTTCATTATTGGTACAATATACTATGATTTGAAACAAAAAAATTTTCGGTTTCAAACAAAAGTGCATTTGTCCGGGTAAAAATACAGTCGAATTCAATCGACGATTACACGAAAACGGGTCGTTGTTTCGACCTAATTTAAACGGACTGTTATTCAAAATTAAATAACCTTTCATTATTGGTACAATATACTATGATTTGAAACAAAAAAATTTTCGGTTTCAAACAAAAGTGCATTTGTCCGGGTAAAAATACAGTCGAATTCAATCGACGATTACACGAAAACGGGTCGTTGTTTCGACCTAATTTAAACGGACTGTTATTCAAAATTAAATAACCTTTCATTATTGGTACAATATACTATGATTTGAAACAAAAAAATTTTCGGTTTCAAACAAAAGTGCATTTGTCCGGGTAAAAATACAGTCGAATTCAATCGACGATTACACGAAAACGGGTCGTTGTTTCGACCTAATTTAAACGGACTGTTATTCAAAATTAAATAACCTTTCATTATTGGTACAATATACTATGATTTGAAACAAAAAAATTTTCGGTTTCAAACAAAAGTGCATTTGTCCGGGTAAAAATACAGTCGAATTCAATCGACGATTACACGAAAACGGGTCGTTGTTTCGACGTAATTTAAACGGACTGTTATTCAAAATTAAATAACCTTTCATTATTGGTACAATATACTATGATTTGAAACAAAAAAATTTTCGGTTTCAAACAAAAGTGCATTTGTCCGGGTAAAAATACAGTCGAATTCAATCGACGATTACACGAAAACGGGTCGTTGTTTCGACCTAATTTAAACGGACTGTTATTCAAAATTAAATAACCTTTCATTATTGGTACAATATACTATGATTTGAAACAAAAAAATTTTCGGTTTCAAACAAAAGTGCATTTGTCCGGGTAAAAATACAGTCGAATTCAATCGACGATTACACGAAAACGGGTCGTTGTTTCGACCTAATTTTAACAGACTGTTATTCAAAATTAAATAACCTTTCATTATTGGTACAATATACTATGATTTGAAACAAAAAAATTTTCGGTTTCAAACAAAAGTGCATTTGTCCGGGTAAAAATACAGTCGAATTCAATCGACGATTACACGAAAACGGGTCGTTGTTTCGACCTAATTTAAACGGACTGTTATTCAAAATTAAATAACCTTTCATTATTGGTACAATATACTATGATTTGAAACAAAAAAATTTTCGGTTTCAAACAAAAGTGCATTTGTCCGGGTAAAAATACAGTCGAATTCAATCGACGATTACACGAAAACGGGTCGTTGTTTCGACCTAATTTAAACGGACTGTTATTCAAAATTAAATAACCTTTCATTATTGGTACAATATACTATGATTTGAAACAAAAAAATTTTCGGTTTCAAACAAAAGTGCATTTGTCCGGGTAAAAATACAGTCGAATTCAATCGACGATTACACGAAAACGGGTCGTTGTTTCGACCTAATTTAAACGGACTGTTATTCAAAATTAAATAACCTTTCATTATTGGTACAATATACTATGATTTGAAACAAAAAAATTTTCGGTTTCAAACAAAAGTGCATTTGTCCGGGTAAAAATACAGTCGAATTCAATCGACGATTACACGAAAACGGGTCGTTGTTTCGAACTAATTTAAACGGACTGTTATTCAAAATTAAATAACCTTTCATTATTGGTACAATATACTATGATTTGAAACAAAAAAATTTTCGGTTTCAAACAAAAGTGCATTTGTCCGGGTAAAAATACAGTCGAATTCAATCGACGATTACACGAAAACGGGTCGTTGTTTCGACCTAATTTAAACGGACTGTTATTCAAAATTAAATAACCTTTCATTATTGGTACAATATACTATGATTTGAAACAAAAAAATTTTTGGTTTCAAACAAAAGTGCATTTGTCCGGGTAAAAATACAGTCGAATTCAATCGACGATTACACGAAAACGGGTCGTTGTTTCGACCTAATTTAAACGGACTGTTATTCAAAATTAAATAACCTTTCATTATTGGTACAATATACTATGATTTGAAACAAAAAAATTTTCGGTTTCAAACAAAAGTGCATTTGTCCGGGTAAAAATACAGTCGAATTCAATCGACGATTACACGAAAACGGGTCGTTGTTTCGACCTAATTTAAACGGACTGTTATTCAAAATTAAATAACCTTTCATTATTGGTACAATATACTATGATTTGAAACAAAAAAATTTTCGGTTTCAAACAAAAGTGCATTTGTCCGGGTAAAAATACAGTCGAATTCAATCGACGATTACACGAAAACGGGTCGTTGTTTCGACCTAATTTAAACGGACTGTTATTCAAAATTAAATAACCTTTCATTATTGGTACAATATACTATGATTTGAAACAAAAAAATTTTCGGTTTCAAACAAAAGTGCATTTGTCCGGGTAAAAATACAGTCGAATTCAATCGACGATTACACGAAAACGGGTCGTTGTTTCGACATAATTTAAACGGACTGTTATTCAAAATTAAATAACCTTTCATTATTGGTACAATATACTATGATTTGAAACAAAAAAATTTTCGGTTTCAAACAAAAGTGCATTTGTCCGGGTAAAAATACAGTCGAATTCAATCGACGATTACACGAAAACGGGTCGTTGTTTCGACCTAATTTAAACGGACTGTTATTCAAAATTAAATAACCTTTCATTATTGGTACAATATACTATGATTTGAAACAAAAAAATTTTCGGTTTCAAACAAAAGTGCATTTGTCCGGGTAAAAATACAGTCGAATTCAATCGACGATTACACGAAAACGGGTCGTTGTTTCGACCTAATTTTAACAGACTGTTATTCAAAATTAAATAACCTTTCATTATTGGTACAATATACTATGATTTGAAATAAAAAAATTCTCGGTTTCAAACAAAAGTGCATTTGTCCGGGTAAAAATACAGTCGAATTCAATCGACGATTACACGAAAACGGGTCGTTGTTTCGACCTAATTTAAACGGACTGTTATTCAAAATTAAATAACCTTTCATTATTGGTACAATATACTATGATTTGAAATAAAAAAATTTTCGGTTTCAAACAAAAGTGCATTTGTCCGGGTAAAAATACAGTCGAATTCAATCGACGATTACACGAAAACGGGTCGTTGTTTCGACCTAATTTAAACGGACTGTTATTCAAAATTAAATAACCTTTCATTATTGGTACAATATACTATGATTTGAAATAAAAAAATTTTCGGTTTCAAACAAAAGTGCATTTGTCCGGGTAAAAATACAGTCGAATTCAATCGACGATTACACGAAAACGGGTCGTTGTTTCGACCTAATTTTAACAGACTGTTATTCAAAATTAAATAACCTTTCATTATTGGTACAATATACTATGATTTGAAATAAAAAAATTCTCGGTTTCAAACAAAAGTGCATTTGTCCGGGTAAAAATACAGTCGAATTCAATCGACGATTACACGAAAACGGGTCGTTGTTTCGACCTAATTTAAACGGACTGTTATTCAAAATTAAATAACCTTTCATTATTGGTACAATATACTATGATTTGAAACAAAAAAAATTTCGGTTTCAAACAAAAGTGCACTTGTCCGGGTAAAAATACAGTCGAATTCAATCGACGATTACACGAAAACGGGTCGTTGTTTCGACCTAATTTAAACGGACTGTTATTCAAAATTAAATAACCTTTCATTATTGGTACAATGTACTATGATTTGAAACAAAAAAATTTTCGGTTTCAAACAAAAGTGCATTTGTCCGGGTAAAAACACAGTCGAATTCAATCGACGATTACACGAAAACGGGTCGTTGTTTCGACCTAATTTAAACGGACTGTTATTCAAAATTAAATAACCTTTCATTATTGGTACAATATACTATGATTTGAAACAAAAAAAATTTCGGTTTCAAACAAAAGTGCATTTGTCCGGGTAAAAATACAGTCGAATTCAATCGACGATTACACGAAAACGGGTCGTTGTTTCGACCTAATTTAAACGGACTGTTATTCAAAATTAAATAACCTTTCATTATTGGTACAATATACTATGATTTGAAACAAAAAAAATTTCGGTTTCAAACAAAAGTGCATTTGTCCGGGTAAAAATACAGTCGAATTCAATCGACGATTACACGAAAACGGGTCGTTGTTTCGACCTAATTAAAACGGACTGTTATTCAAAATTAAATAACCTTTCATTATTGGTACAATATACTATGATTTGAAACAAAAAAATTTTCGGTTTCAAACAAAAGTGCATTTGTCCGGGTAAAAATACAGTCGAATTCAATCGACGATTACACGAAAACGGGTCGTTGTTTCGACCTAATTTTAACGGACTGTTATTCAAAATTAAATAACCTTTCATTATTGGTACAATATACTATGATTTGAAACAAAAAAATTTTCGGTTTCAAACAAAAGTGCATTTGTCCGGGTAAAAATACAGTCGAATTCAATCGACGATTACACGAAAACGGGTCGTTGTTTCGACCTAATTTAAACGGACTGTTATTCAAAATTAAATAACCTTTCATTATTGGTACAATATACTATGATTTGAAATAAAAAAATTTTCGGTTTCAAACAAAAGTGCATTTGTCCGGGTAAAAATACAGTCGAATTCAATCGACGATTACACGAAAACGGGTCGTTGTTTCGACCTAATTTAAACGGACTGTTATTCAAAATTAAATAACCTTTCATTATTGGTACAATATACTATGATTTGAAACAAAAAAATTTTCGGTTTCAAACAAAAGTGCATTTGTCCGGGTAAAAATACAGTCGAATTCAATCGACGATTACACGAAAACGGGTCGTTGTTTCGACCTAATTTAAACGGACTGTTATTCAAAATTAAATAACCTTTCATTATTGGTACAATATACTATGATTTGAAACAAAAAAATTTTCGGTTTCAAACAAAAGTGCATTTGTCAGGGTAAAAATACAGTCGAATTCAATCGACGATTACACGAAAACGGGTCGTTGTTTCGACCTAATTTTAACGGACTGTTATTCAAAATTAAATAACCTATCATTATTGGTACAATATACTATGATTTGAAACAAAAAAATTTTCGGTTTCAAACAAAAGTGCATTTGTCCGGGTAAAAATACAGTCGAATTCAATCGACGATTACACGAAAACGGGTCGTTGTTTCGACCTAATTTAAACGGACTGTTATTTAAAATTAAATAACCTTTCATTATTGGTACAATATACTATGATTTGAAACAAAAAAATTTTCGGTTTCAAACAAAAGTGCATTTGTCCGGGTAAAAATACAGTCGAATTCAATCGACGATTACACGAAAACGGGTCGTTGTTTCGACCTAATTTTAAACGGACTGTTATTCAAAATTAAATAACCTTTCATTATTGGTACAATATACTATGATTTGAAACAAAAAAAATTTCGGTTTCAAACAAAAGTGCATTTGTCCGGGTAAAAATACAGTCGAATTCAATCGACGATTACACGAAAACGGGTCGTTGTTTCGACCTAATTTAAACGGACTGTTATTCAAAATTAAATAACCTTTCATTATTGGTACAATATACTATGATTTGAAACAAAAAAATTTTCGGTTTCAAACAAAAGTGCATTTGTCCGGGTAAAAATACAGTCGAATTCAATCGACGATTACACGAAAACGGGTCGTTGTTTCGACCTAATTTTAACGGACTGTTATTCAAAATTAAATAACCTTTCATTATTGGTACAATATACTATGATTTGAAACAAAAAAATTTTCGGTTTCAAACAAAAGTGCATTTGTCCGGGTAAAAATACAGTCGAATTCAATCGACGATTACACGAAAACGGGTCGTTGCTTCGACCTAATTTAAACGGACTGTTATTCAAAATTAAATAACCTTTCATTATTGGTACAATATACTATGATTTGAAACAAAAAAAATTTCGGTTTCAAACTAAAGTGCATTTGTCCGGGTAAAAATACAGTCGAATTCAATCGACGATTACACGAAAACGGGTCGTTGTTTCGACCTAATTTAAACGGACTGTTATTCAAAATTAAATAACCTTTCATTATTGGTACAATATACTATGATTTGAAACAAAAAAAATTTCGGTTTCAAACTAAAGTGCATTTGTCCGGGTAAAAATACAGTCGAATTCAATCGACGATTACACGAAAACGGGTCGTTGTTTCGACCTAATTTAAACGGACTGTTATTCAAAATTAAATAACCTTTCATTATTGGTACAATATACTATGATTTGAAACAAAAAAAATTTCGGTTTCAAACAAAAGTGCATTTGTCCGGGTAAAAATACAGTCGAATTCAATCGACGATTACACGAAAACGGGTCGTTGTTTCGACCTAATTTAAACGGACTGTTATTCAAAATTAAATAACCTTTCATTATTGGTACAATATACTATGATTTGAAACAAAAAAAATTTCGGTTTCAAACTAAAGTGCATTTGTCCGGGTAAAAATACAGTCGAATTCAATCGACGATTACACGAAAACGGGTCGTTGTTTCGACCTAATTTAAACGGACTGTTATTCAAAATTAAATAACCTTTCATTATTGGTACAATATACTATGATTTGAAACAAAAAAAATTTCGGTTTCAAACAAAAGTGCATTTGTCCGGGTAAAAATACAGTCGAATTCAATCGACGATTACACGAAAACGGGTCGTTGTTTCGACCTAACTTAAACGGACTGTTATTCAAAATTAAATAACCTTTCATTATTGGTACAATATACTATGATTTGAAACAAAAAAATTTTCGGTTTCAAACAAAAGTGCATTTGTCCGGGTAAAAATACAGTCGAATTCAATCGACGATTACACGAAAACGGGTCGTTGTTTCGACCTAATTTTAACGGACTGTTATTCAAAATTAAATAACCTTTCATTATTGGTACAATATACTATGATTTGAAACAAAAAAATTTTCGGTTTCAAACAAAAGTGCATTTGTCCGGGTAAAAATACAGTCGAATTCAATCGACGATTACACGAAAACGGGTCGTTGTTTCGACCTAATTTAAACGGACTGTTATTCAAAATTAAATAACCTTTCATTATTGGTACAATATACTATGATTTGAAACAAAAAAAAATTCGGTTTCAAACAAAAGTGCATTTGTCCGGGTAAAAATACAGTCGAATTCAATCGACGATTACACGAAAACGGGTCGTTGTTTCGACCTAATTTAAACGGACTGTTATTCAAAATTAAATAACCTTTCATTATTGGTACAATATACTATGATTTGAAACAAAAAAATTTTCGGTTTCAAACAAAAGTGCATTTGTCCGGGTAAAAATACAGTCGAATTCAATCGACGATTACACGAAAACGGGTCGTTGTTTCGACCTAATTTTAACGGACTGTTATTCAAAATTAAATAACCTTTCATTATTGGTACAATATACTATGATTTGAAACAAAAAAATTTTCGGTTTCAAACAAAAGTGCATTTGTCCGGGTAAAAATACAGTCGAATTCAATCGACGATTACACGAAAACGGGTCGTTGCTTCGACCTAATTTAAACGGACTGTTATTCAAAATTAAATAACCTTTCATTATTGGTACAATATACTATGATTTGAAATAAAAAAATTTTCGGTTTCAAACAAAAGTGCATTTGTCCGGGTAAAAATACAGTCGAATTCAATCGACGATTACACGAAAACGGGTCGTTGTTTCGACCTAATTTAAACGGACTGTTATTCAAAATTAAATAACCTTTCATTATTGGTACAATATACTATGATTTGAAACAAAAAAATTTTCGGTTTCAAACAAAAGTGCATTTGTCCGGGTAAAAATACAGTCGAATTCAATCGACGATTACACGAAAACGGGTCGTTGTTTCGACCTAATTTAAACGGACTGTTATTCAAAATTAAATAACCTTTCATTATTGGTACAATATACTATGATTTGAAATAAAAAAATTTTCGGTTTCAAACAAAAGTGCATTTGTCCGGGTAAAAATACAGTCGAATTCAATCGACGATTACACGAAAACGGGTCGTTGTTTCGACCTAATTTAAACGGACTGTTATTCAAAATTAAATAACCTTTCATTATTGGTACAATATACTATGATTTGAAACAAAAAAATTTTCGGTTTCAAACAAAAGTGCATTTGTCCGGGTAAAAATACAGTCGAATTCAATCGACGATTACACGAAAACGGGTCGTTGTTTCGACCTAATTTTAACGGACTGTTATTCAAAATTAAATAACCTTTCATTATTGGTACAATATACTATGATTTGAAACAAAAAAATTTTCGGTTTCAAACAAAAGTGCATTTGTCCGGGTAAAAATACAGTCGAATTCAATCGACGATTACACGAAAACGGGTCGTTGCTTCGACCTAATTTAAACGGACTGTTATTCAAAATTAAATAACCTTTCATTATTGGTACAATATACTATGATTTGAAACAAAAAAAATTTCGGTTTCAAACTAAAGTGCATTTGTCCGGGTAAAAATACAGTCGAATTCAATCGACGATTACACGAAAACGGGTCGTTGTTTCGACCTAATTTAAACGGACTGTTATTCAAAATTAAATAACCTTTCATTATTGGTACAATATACTATGATTTGAAACAAAAAAATTTTCGGTTTCAAACAAAAGTGCATTTGTCCGGGTAAAAATACAGTCGAATTCAATCGACGATTACACGAAAACGGGTCGTTGTTTCGACCTAATTTAAACGGACTGTTATTCAAAATTAAATAACCTTTCATTATTGGTACAATATACTATGATTTGAAACAAAAAAAATTTCGGTTTCAAACTAAAGTGCATTTGTCCGGGTAAAAATACAGTCGAATTCAATCGACGATTACACGAAAACGGGTCGTTGTTTCGACCTAATTTAAACGGACTGTTATTCAAAATTAAATAACCTTTCATTATTGGTACAATATACTATGATTTGAAACAAAAAAAATTTCGGTTTCAAACTAAAGTGCATTTGTCCGGGTAAAAATACAGTCGAATTCAATCGACGATTACACGAAAACGGGTCGTTGTTTCGACCTAATTTTAACGGACTGTTATTCAAAATTAAATAACCTTTCATTATTGGTACAATATACTATGATTTGAAACAAAAAAATTTTCGGTTTCAAACAAAAGTGCATTTGTCCGGGTAAAAATACAGTCGAATTCAATCGACGATTACACGAAAACGGGTCGTTGTTTCGACCTAATTTAAACGGACTGTTATTCAAAATTAAATAACCTTTCATTATTGGTACAATATACTATGATTTGAAACAAAAAAATTTTCGGTTTCAAACAAAAGTGCATTTGTCCGGGTAAAAATACAGTCGAATTCAATCGACGATTACACGAAAACGGGTCGTTGTTTCGACCTAATTTTAACGGACTGTTATTCAAAATTAAATAACCTTTCATTATTGGTACAATATACTATGATTTGAAACAAAAAAATTTTCGGTTTCAAACAAAAGTGCATTTGTCCGGGTAAAAATACAGTCGAATTCAATCGACGATTACACGAAAACGGGTCGTTGCTTCGACCTAATTTAAACGGACTGTTATTCAAAATTAAATAACCTTTCATTATTGGTACAATATACTATGATTTGAAACAAAAAAAATTTCGGTTTCAAACTAAAGTGCATTTGTCCGGGTAAAAATACAGTCGAATTCAATCGACGATTACACGAAAACGGGTCGTTGTTTCGACCTAATTTAAACGGACTGTTATTCAAAATTAAATAACCTTTCATTATTGGTACAATATACTATGATTTGAAACAAAAAAAATTTCGGTTTCAAACTAAAGTGCATTTGTCCGGGTAAAAATACAGTCGAATTCAATCGACGATTACACGAAAACGGGTCGTTGTTTCGACCTAATTTAAACGGACTGTTATTCAAAATTAAATAACCTTTCATTATTGGTACAATATACTATGATTTGAAACAAAAAAAATTTCGGTTTCAAACAAAAGTGCATTTGTCCGGGTAAAAATACAGTCGAATTCAATCGACGATTACACGAAAACGGGTCGTTGTTTCGACCTAATTTAAACGGACTGTTATTCAAAATTAAATAACCTTTCATTATTGGTACAATATACTATGATTTGAAACAAAAAAAATTTCGGTTTCAAACTAAAGTGCATTTGTCCGGGTAAAAATACAGTCGAATTCAATCGACGATTACACGAAAACGGGTCGTTGTTTCGACCTAATTTAAACGGACTGTTATTCAAAATTAAATAACCTTTCATTATTGGTACAATATACTATGATT
The DNA here is from genome assembly GCA_932526605.1 of Nephrotoma flavescens. Classification (NCBI taxonomy): domain Eukaryota; kingdom Metazoa; phylum Arthropoda; class Insecta; order Diptera; family Tipulidae; genus Nephrotoma; species Nephrotoma flavescens. The sequence continues at coordinate 202,352,552 of OW052222.1, forward strand.
TGAAACAAAAAAAATTTCGGTTTCAAACAAAAGTGCATTTGTCCGGGTAAAAATACAGTCGAATTCAATCGACGATTACACGAAAACGGGTCGTTGTTTCGACCTAACTTAAACGGACTGTTATTCAAAATTAAATAACCTTTCATTATTGGTACAATATACTATGATTTGAAACAAAAAAATTTTCGGTTTCAAACAAAAGTGCATTTGTCCGGGTAAAAATACAGTCGAATTCAATCGACGATTACACGAAAACGGGTCGTTGTTTCGACCTAATTTTAACGGACTGTTATTCAAAATTAAATAACCTTTCATTATTGGTACAATATACTATGATTTGAAACAAAAAAATTTTCGGTTTCAAACAAAAGTGCATTTGTCCGGGTAAAAATACAGTCGAATTCAATCGACGATTACACGAAAACGGGTCGTTGTTTCGACCTAATTTAAACGGACTGTTATTCAAAATTAAATAACCTTTCATTATTGGTACAATATACTATGATTTGAAACAAAAAAAAATTCGGTTTCAAACAAAAGTGCATTTGTCCGGGTAAAAAATACAGTCGAATTCAATCGACGATTACACGAAAACGGGTCGTTGTTTCGACCTAATTTAAACGGACTGTTATTCAAAATTAAATAACCTTTCATTATTGGTACAATATACTATGATTTGAAACAAAAAAATTTTCGGTTTCAAACAAAAGTGCATTTGTCCGGGTAAAAATACAGTCGAATTCAATCGACGATTACACGAAAACGGGTCGTTGTTTCGACCTAATTTAAACGGACTGTTATTCAAAATTAAATAACCTTTCATTATTGGTACAATATACTATGATTTGAAATAAAAAAATTTTCGGTTTCAAACAAAAGTGCATTTGTCCCGGTAAAAATACAGTCGAATTCAATCGACGATTACACGAAAACGGGTCGTTGTTTCGACCTAATTTAAACGGACTGTTATTCAAAATTAAATAACCTTTCATTATTGGTACAATATACTATGATTTAAAACAAAAAAATTTTCGGTTTCAAACAAAAGTGCATTTGTCCGGGTAAAAATACAGTCGAATTCAATCGACGATTACACGAAAACGGGTCGTTGTTTCGACCTAATTTAAACGGACTGTTATTCAAAATTAAATAACCTTTCATTATTGGTACAATATACTATGATTTGAAATAAAAAAATTTTCGGTTTTAAACAAAAGTGCATTTGTCCGGGTAAAAATACAGTCGAATTCAATCGACGATTACACGAAAACGGGTCGTTGTTTCGACCTAATTTAAACGGACTGTTATTCAAAATTAAATAACCTTTCATTATTGGTACAATATACTATGATTTGAAACAAAAAAAATTTCGGTTTCAAACAAAAGTGCATTTGTCCGGGTAAAAATACAGTCGAATTCAATCGACGATTACACGAAAACGGGTCGTTGTTTCGACCTAGTATTAACGGACTGTTATTCAAAATTAAATAACCTTTCATTATTGGTACAATATACTATGATTTGAAATAAAAAAATTTTCGGTTTCAAACAAAAGTGCATTTGTCCGGGTAAAAATACAGTCGAATTCAATCGACGATTACACGAAAACAGGTCATTGTTTCGACCTAATTTAAACGGACTGTTATTCAAAATTAAATAACCTTTCATTATTGGTACAATATACTATGATTTGAAACAAAAAAATTTCGGTTTCAAACAAAAGTGCATTTGTCCGGGTAAAAATACAGTCGAATTCAATCGACGATTACACGAAAACGGGTCGTTGTTTCGACCTAATTTTAACGGACTGTTATTCAAAATTAAATAACCTTTCATTATTGGTACAATATACTATGATTTGAAACAAAAAAATTTTCGGTTTCAAACAAAAGTGCATTTGTCCGGGTAAAAATACAGTCGAATTCAATCGACGATTACACGAAAACGGGTCGTTGTTTCGACCTAATTTAAACGGACTGTTATTCAAAATTAAATAACCTTTCATTATTGGTACAATATACTATGATTTGAAACAAAAAAAAATTTCGGTTTCAAACAAAAGTGCATTTGTCCGGGTAAAAATACAGTCGAATTCAATCGACGATTACACTAAAACGGGTCGTTGTTTCGACCTAATTTAAACGGACTGTTATTCAAAATTAAATAACCTTTCATTATTGGTACAATATACTATGATTTGAAACAAAAAAAAATTCGGTTTCAAACAAAAGTGCATTTGTCCGGGTAAAAATACAGTCGAATTCAATCGACGATTACACGAAAACGGGTCGTTGTTTCGACCTAATTTTAACGGACTGTTATTCAAAATTAAATAACCTTTCATTATTGGTACAATATACTATGATTTGAAACAAAAAAATTTTCAGTTTCAAACAAAAGTGCATTTGTCAGGGTAAAAATACAGTCGAATTCAATCGACGATTACACGAAAACGGGTCGTTGTTTCGACCTAATTTAAACGGACTGTTATTTAAAATTAAATAACCTTTCATTATTGGTACAATATACTATGATTTGAAACAAAAAAAATTTCGGTTTCAAACAAAAGTGCATTTGTCCGGGTAAAAATACAGTCGAATTCAATCGACGATTACACGAAAACGGGTCGTTGTTTCGACCTAATTTAAACGGACTGTTATTCAAAATTAAATAACCCTTCATTATTGGTACAATATACTATGATTTGAAACAAAAAAATTTTCGGTTTCAAACAAAAGTGCATTTGTCCGGGTAAAAATACAGTCGAATTCAATCGACGATTACACGAAAACGGGTCGTTGTTTCGACCTAGTTTTAACGGACTGTTATTCAAAATTAAATAACCTTTCATTATTGGTACAATATACTATGATTTGAAACAAAAAAAATTTCGGTTTCAAACAAAAGTGCATTTGTCCGGGTAAAAATACAGTCGAATTCAATCGACGATTACACGAAAACGGGTCGTTGTTTCGACCTAATTTAAACGGACTGTTATTCAAAATTAAATAACCCTTCATTATTGGTACAATATACTATGATTTGAAACAAAAAAATTTTCGGTTTCAAACAAAAGTGCATTTGTCCGGGTAAAAATACAGTCGAATTCAATCGACGACTACACGAAAACGGGTCGTTGTTTCGACCTAATTTAAACGGACTGTTATTCAAAATTAAATAACCTTTCATTATTGGTACAATATACTATGATTTGAAACAAAAAAAATTTCGGTTTCAAACAAAAGTGCATTTGTCCGGGTAAAAATACAGTCGAATTCAATCGACGATTACACGAAAACGGGTCGTTGTTTCGACCTAATTTAAACGGACTGTTATTCAAAATTAAATAACCTTTCATTATTGGTACAATATACTATGATTTGAAACAAAAAAATTTCGGTTTCAAACAAAAGTGCATTTGTCCGGGTAAAAATACAGTCGAATTCAATCGACGATTACACGAAAACGGGTCGTTGTTTCGACCTAATTTAAACGGACTGTTATTCAAAATTAAATAACCTTTCATTATTGGTACAATATACTATGATTTGAAACAAAAAAATTTTCGGTTTCAAACAAAAGTGCATTTGTCCGGGTAAAAATACAGTCGAATTCAATCGACGATTACACGAAAACGGGTCGTTGTTTCGACCTAATTTAAACGGACTGTTATTCAAAATTAAATAACCTTTCATTATTCGTACAATATACTATGATTTGAAACAAAAAAATTTTCGGTTTCAAACAAAAGTGCATTTGTCCGGGTAAAAATACAGTCGAATTCAATCGACGATTACACGAAAACGGGTCGTTGTTTCGACCTAATTTAAACGGACTGTTATTCAAAATTAAATAACCTTTCATTATTGGTACAATATACTATGATTTGAAACAAAAAAATTTTCGGTTTCAAACAAAAGTGCATTTGTCAGGGTAAAAATACAGTCGAATTCAATCGACGATTACACGAAAACGGGTCGTTGTTTCGACCTAATTTAAACGGACTGTTATTTAAAATTAAATAACCTTTCATTATTGGTACAATATACTATGATTTGAAACAAAAAAAATTTCGGTTTCAAACAAAAGTGCATTTGTCCGGGTAAAAATACAGTCGAATTCAATCGACGATTACACGAAAACGGGTCGTTGTTTCGACCTAGTTTTAACGGACTGTTATTCAAAATTAAATAACCTTTCATTATTGGTACAATATACTATGATTTGAAACAAAAAAATTTTCGGTTTCAAACAAAAGTGCATTTGTCCGGGTAAAAATACAGTCGAATTCAATCGACGACTACACGAAAACGGGTCGTTGTTTCGACCTAATTTAAACGGACTGTTATTCAAAATTAAATAACCTTTCATTATTGGTACAATATACTATGATTTGAAACAAAAAAAATTTCGGTTTCAAACAAAAGTGCATTTGTCCGGGTAAAAATACAGTCGAATTCAATCGACGATTACACGAAAACGGGTCGTTGTTTCGACCTAATTTAAACGGACTGTTATTCAAAATTAAATAACCTTTCATTATTGGTACAATATACTATGATTTGAAACAAAAAAAATTTCGGTTTCAAACAAAAGTGCATTTGTCCGGGTAAAAATACAGTCGAATTCAATCGACGATTACACGAAAACGGGTCGTTGTTTCGACCTAGTTTTAACGGACTGTTATTCAAAATTAAATAACCTTTCATTATTGGTACAATATACTATGATTTGAAACAAAAAAATTTTCGGTTTCAAACAAAAGTGCATTTGTCCGGGTAAAAATACAGTCGAATTCAATCGACGATTACACGAAAACGGGTCGTTGTTTCGACCTAATTTAAACGGACTGTTATTCAAAATTAAATAACCTTTCATTATTGGTACAATATACTATGATTTGAAACAAAAAAATTTTCGGTTTCAAACAAAAGTGCATTTGTCCGGGTAAAAATACAGTCGAATTCAATCGACGATTACACGAAAACGGGTCGTTGTTTCGACCTAATTTAAACGGACTGTTATTCAAAATTAAATAACCTTTCATTATTGGTACAATATACTATGATTTGAAACAAAAAAATTTTCGGTTTCAAACAAAAGTGCATTTGTCCGGGTAAAAATACAGTCGAATTCAATCGACGATTACACGAAAACGGGTCGTTGTTTCGACCTAATTTAAACGGACTGTTATTCAAAATTAAATAACCTTTCATTATTGGTACAATATACTATGATTTGAAACAAAAAAATTTTCGGTTTCAAACAAAAACGCAATTGTCCGGGTAAAAATACAGTCGAATTCAATCGACGATTACACGAAAACGGGTCGTTGTTTCGACCTAATTTAAACGGACTGTTATTCAAAATTAAATAACCTTTCATTATTGGTACAATATACTATGATTTGAAACAAAAAAATTTTCGGTTTCAAACAAAAGTGCATTTGTCCGGGTAAAAATACAGTCGAATTCAATCGACGATTACACGAAAACGGGTCGTTGTTTCGACCTAATTTAAACGGACTGTTATTCAAAATTAAATAACCTTTCATTATTGGTACAATATACTATGATTTGAAACAAAAAAAATTTCGGTTTCAAACAAAAGTGCATTTGTCCGGGTAAAAATACAGTCGAATTCAATCGACGATTACACGAAAACGGGTCGTTGTTTCGACCTAATTTAAACGGACTGTTATTCAAAATTAAATAACCTTTCATTATTGGTACAATATACTATGATTTGAAACAAAAAAAATTTCGGTTTCAAACAAAAGTGCATTTGTCCGGGTAAAAATACAGTCGAATTCAATCGACGATTACACGAAAACGGGTCGTTGTTTCGACCTAATTTAAACGGACTGTTATTCAAAATTAAATAACCTTTCATTATTGGTACAATATACTAACTATGATTTGAAACAAAAAAATTTTCGGTTTCAAACAAAAGTGCATTTGTCCGGGTAAAAATACAGTCGAATTCAATCGACGATTACACGAAAACGGGTCGTTGTTTCGACCTAATTTAAACGGACTGTTATTCAAAATTAAATAACCTTTCATTATTGGTACAATATACTATGATTTGAAACAAAAAAATTTTCGGTTTCAAACAAAAGTGCATTTGTCCGGGTAAAAATACAGTCGAATTCAATCGACGATTACACGAAAACGGGTCGTTGTTTCGACCTAATTTAAACGGACTGTTATTCAAAATTAAATAACCTTTCATTATTGGTACAATATACTATGATTTGAAATAAAAAAAATTTTCGGTTTCAAACAAAAGTGCATTTGTCCGGGTAAAAATACAGTCGAATTCAATCGACGATTACACGAAAACGGGTCGTTGTTTCGACCTAATTTAAACGGACTGTTATTCAAAATTAAATAACCTTTCATTATTGGTACAATATACTATGATTTGAAACAAAAAAATTTTCGGTTTCAAACAAAAGTGCATTTGTCCGGGTAAAAATACAGTCGAATTCAATCGACGATTACACGAAAACGGGTCGTTGTTTCGACCTAATTTAAACGGACTGTTATTCAAAATTAAATAACCTTTCATTATTGGTACAATATACTATGATTTGAAACAAAAAAAATTTCGGTTTCAAACAAAAGTGCATTTGTCCGGGTAAAAATACAGTCGAATTCAATCGACGAGTACACGAAAACGGGTCGTTGTTTCGACCTAATTTAAACGGACTGTTATTCAAAATTAAATAACCTTTCATTATTGGTACAATATACTATGATTTGAAACAAAAAAAATTTCGGTTTCAAACAAAAGTGCATTTGTCCGGGTAAAAATACAGTCGAATTCAATCGACGATTACACGAAAACGGGTCGTTGTTTCGACCTAATTTAAACGGACTGTTATTCAAAATTAAATAACCTTTCATTATTGGTACAATATACTATGATTTGAAACAAAAAAAATTTCGGTTTCAAACAAAAGTGCATTTGTCCGGGTAAAAATACAGTCGAATTCAATCGACGATTACACGAAAACGGGTCGTTGTTTCGACCTAATTTAAACGGACTGTTATTCAAAATTAAATAACCTTTCATTATTGGTACAATATACTATGATTTGAAACAAAAAAAATTTCGGTTTCAAACAAAAGTGCATTTGTCAGGGTAAAAATACAGTCGAATTCAATCGACGATTACACGAAAACGGGTCGTTGTTTCGACCTAATTTAAACGGACTGTTATTTAAAATTAAATAACCTTTCATTATTGGTACAATATACTATGATTTGAAACAAAAAAATTTTCGGTTTCAAACAAAAGTGCATTTGTCCGGGTAAAAATACAGTCGAATTCAATCGACGATTACACGAAAACGGGTCGTTGTTTCGACCTAATTTAAACGGACTGTTATTCAAAATTAAATAACCTTTCATTATTGGTACAATATACTATGATTTGAAACAAAAAAATTTTCGGTTTCAAACAAAAGTGCATTTGTCCGGTTCAAAATTAAATAACCTTTCATTATTGGTACAATATACTATGATTTGAAACAAAAAAATTTTCGGTTTCAAACAAAAGTGCATTTGTCCGAAGTGCATACAGTCGAATTCAATCGACGATTACACGAAAACGGGTCGTTGTTTCGACCTAATTTAAACGGACTGTTATTCAAAATTAAATAACCTTTCATTATTGGTACAATATACTATGATTTGAAACAAAAAAATTTTCGGTTTCAAACAAAAGTGCATTTGTCCGGGTAAAAATACAGTCGAATTCAATCGACGATTACACGAAAACGGGTCGTTGTTTCGACCTAATTTTAACGGACTGTTATTCAAAATTAAATAACCTTTCATTATTGGTACAATATACTATGATTTGAAACAAAAAAATTTTCGGTTTCAAACAAAAGTGCATTTGTCCGGGTAAAAATACAGTCGAATTCAATCGACGATTACACGAAAACGGGTCGTTGTTTCGACCTAGTTTTAACGGACTGTTATTCAAAATTAAATAACCTTTCATTATTGGTACAATATACTATGATTTGAAATAAAAAAAATTTTCGGTTTCAAACAAAAGTGCATTTGTCCGGGTAAAAATACAGTCGAATTCAATCGACGATTACACGAAAACGGGTCGTTGTTTCGACCTAATTTAAACGGACTGTTATTCAAAATTAAATAACCTTTCATTATTGGTACAATATACTATGATTTGAAACAAAAAAAATTTCGGTTTCAAACAAAAGTGCATTTGTCCGGGTAAAAATACAGTCGAATTCAATCGACGATTACACGAAAACGGGTCGTTGTTTCGACCTAGTTTTAACGGACTGTTATTCAAAATTAAATAACCTTTCATTATTGGTACAATATACTATGATTTGAAATAAAAAAAATTTTCGGTTTCAAACAAAAGTGCATTTGTCCGGGTAAAAATACAGTCGAATTCAATCGACGATTACACGAAAACGGGTCGTTGTTTCGACCTAATTTAAACGGACTGTTATTCAAAATTAAATAACCTTTCATTATTGGTACAATATACTATGATTTGAAACAAAAAAATTTTCGGTTTCACACAAAAGTGCATTTGTCCGGGTAAAAATACAGTCGAATTCAATCGACGATTACACGAAAACGGGTCGTTGTTTCGACCTAATTTAAACGGACTGTTATTCAAAATTAAATAACCTTTCATTATTGGTACAATATACTATGATTTGAAACAAAAAAATTTTCGGTTTCAAACAAAAGTGCATTTGTCCGGGTAAAAATACAGTCGAATTCAATCGACGATTACACGAAAACGGGTCGTTGTTTCGACCTAATTTAAACGGACTGTTATTCAAAATTAAATAACCTTTCATTATTGGTACAATATACTATGATTTGAAACAAAAAAATTTTCGGTTTCAAACAAAAGTGCATTTGTCAGGGTAAAAATACAGTCGAATTCAATCGACGATTACACGAAAACGGGTCGTTGTTTCGACCTAATTTAAACGGACTGTTATTCAAAATTAAATAACCTTTCATTATTGGTACAATATACTATGATTTGAAACAAAAAAATTTTCGGTTTCAAACAAAAGTGCATTTGTCCGGGTAAAAATACAGTCGAATTCAATCGACGATTACACGAAAACGGGTCGTTGTTTCGACCTAGTTTTAACGGACTGTTATTCAAAATTAAATAACCTTTCATTATTGGTACAATATACTATGATTTGAAATAAAAAAAATTTTCGGTTTCAAACAAAAGTGCATTTGTCCGGGTAAAAATACAGTCGAATTCAATCGACGATTACACGAAAACGGGTCGTTGTTTCGACCTAATTTAAACGGACTGTTATTCAAAATTAAATAACCTTTCATTATTGGTACAATATACTATGATTTGAAACAAAAAAATTTTCGGTTTCAAACAAAAGTGCATTTGTCCGGGTAAAAATACAGTCGAATTCAATCGACGATTACACGAAAACGGGTCGTTGTTTCGACCTAATTTAAACGGACTGTTATTCAAAATTAAATAACCTTTCATTATTGGTACAATATACTATGATTTGAAACAAAAAAATTTTCGGTTTCAAACAAAAGTGCATTTGTCCGGGTAAAAATACAGTCGAATTCAATCGACGATTACACGAAAACGGGTCGTTGTTTCGACCTAATTTAAACGGACTGTTATTCAAAATTAAATAACCTTTCATTATTGGTACAATATACTATGATTTGAAATAAAAAAAATTTTCGGTTTCAAACAAAAGTGCATTTGTCCGGGTAAAAATACAGTCGAATTCAATCGACGATTACACGAAAACGGGTCGTTGTTTCGACCTAATTTAAACGGACTGTTATTCAAAATTAAATAACCTTTCATTATTGGTACAATATACTATGATTTGAAACAAAAAAATTTTCGGTTTCAAACAAAAGTGCATTTGTCCGGGTAAAAATACAGTCGAATTCAATCGACGATTACACGAAAACGGGTCGTTGTTTCGACCTAATTTAAACGGACTGTTATTCAAAATTAAATAACCTTTCATTATTGGTACAATATACTATGATTTGAAACAAAAAAATTTTCGGTTTCAAACAAAAGTGCATTTGTCCGGGTAAAAATACAGTCGAATTCAATCGACGATTACACGAAAACGGGTCGTTGTTTCGACCTAATTTAAACGGACTGTTATTTAAAATTAAATAACCTTTCATTATTGGTACAATATACTATGATTTGAAACAAAAAAAATTTCGGTTTCAAACAAAAGTGCATTTGTCCGGGTAAAAATACAGTCGAATTCAATCGACGATTACACGAAAACGGGTCGTTGTTTCGACCTAATTTTAACGGACTGTTATTCAAAATTTAATAACCTTTCATTATTGGTACAATATACTATGATTTGAAACAAAAAAATTTTCGGTTTCAAACAAAAGTGCATTTGTCCGGGTAAAAATACAGTCGAATTCAATCGACGATTACACGAAAACGGGTCGTTGTTTCGACCTAGTTTTAACGGACTGTTATTCAAAATTAAATAACCTTTCATTATTGGTACAATATACTATGATTTGAAACAAAAAAAATTTCGGTTTCAAACAAAAGTGCATTTGTCCGGGTAAAAATACAGTCGAATTCAATCGACGATTACACGAAAACGGGTCGTTGTTTCGACCTAATTTAAACGGACTGTTATTCAAAATTACATAACCTTTCATTATTGGTACAATATACTATGATTTGAAACAAAAAAATTTTCGGTTTCAAACAAAAGTGCATTTGTCCGGGTAAAAATACAGTCGAATTCAATCGACGATTACATGAGAACGGGTCGTTGTTTCGACCTAATTTAAACGGACTGTTATTCAAAATTAAATAACCTTTCATTATTGGTACAATATACTATGATTTGAAACAAAAAAATTTTCGGTTTCAAACAAAAGTGCATTTGTCCGGGTAAAAATACAGTCGAATTCAATCGACGATTACACGAAAACGGGTCGTTGTTTCGACCTAATTTTAACGGACTGTTATTCAAAATTAAATAACCTTTCATTATTGGTACAATATACTATGATTTGAAATAAAAAAAATTTCGGTTTCAAACAAAAGTGCATTTGTCCGGGTAAAAATACAGTCGAATTCAATCGACGATTACACGAAAACGGGTCGTTGTTTCGACCTAATTTAAACGGACTGTTATTCAAAATTAAATAACCTTTCATTATTGGTACAATATACTATGATTTGAAACAAAAAAATTTTCGGTTTCAAACAAAAGTGCATTTGTCAGGGTAAAAATACAGTCGAATTCAATCGACGATTACACGAAAACGGGTCGTTGTTTCGACCTAATTTAAACGGACTGTTATTCAAAATTAAATAACCTTTCATTATTGGTACAATATACTATGATTTGAAACAAAAAAAATTTCGGTTTCAAACAAAAGTGCATTTGTCCGGGTAAAAATACAGTCGAATTCAATCGACGATTACACGAAAACGGGTCGTTGTTTCGACCTAATTTAAACGGACTGTTATTCAAAATTAAATAACCTTTCATTATTGGTACAATATACTATGATTTGAAACAAAAAAATTTTCGGTTTCAAACAAAAGTGCATTTGTCCGGGTAAAAATACAGTCGAATTCAATCGACGATTACACGAAAACGGGTCGTTGTTTCGACCTAATTTTAACGGACTGTTATTCAAAATTAAATAACCTTTCATTATTGGTACAATATACTATGATTTGAAACAAAAAAATTTTCGGTTTCAAACAAAAGTGCATTGTCCGGGTAAAAATACAGTCGAATTCAATCGACGATTACACGAAAACGGGTCGTTGTTTCGACCTAATTTAAACGGACTGTTATTCAAAATTAAATAACCTTTCATTATTGGTACAATATACTATGATTTGAAACAAAAACATTTTCGGTTTCAAACAAAAGTGCATTTGTCCGGGTAAAAATACAGTCGAATTCAATCGACGATTACACGAAAACGGGTCGTTGTTTCGACCTAGTTTTAACGGACTGTTATTCAAAATTAAATAACCTTTCATTATTGGTACAATATACTATGATTTGAAACAAAAAAAATTTCGGATTCAAACAAAAGTGCATTTGTCCGGGTAAAAATACAGTCGAATTCAATCGACGATTACACGAAAACGGGTCGTTGTTTCGACCTAATTTAAACGGACTGTTATTCAAAATTAAATAACCTTTCATTATTGGTACAATATACTATGATTTGAAACAAAAAAATTTTCGGTTTCAAACAAAAGTGCATTTGTCCGGGTAAAAATGCAGTCGAATTCAATCGACGATTACACGAAAACGGGTCGTTGTTTCGACCTAATTTAAACGGACTGTTATTCAAAATTAAATAACCTTTCATTATTGGTACAATATACTATGATTTGAAATAAAAAAAATTTTCGGTTTCAAACAAAAGTGCATTTGTCCGGGTAAAAATACAGTCGAATTCAATCGACGATTACACGAAAACGGGTCGTTGTTTCGACCTAGTTTTAACGGACTGTTATTCAAAATTAAATAACCTTTCATTATTGGTACAATATACTATGATTTGAAATAAAAAAAATTTTCGGTTTCAAACAAAAGTGCATTTGTCCGGGTAAAAATACAGTCGAATTCAATCGACGATTACACGAAAACGGGTCGTTGTTTCGACCTAATTTAAACTTACTGTTATTCAAAATTAAATAACCTTTCATTATTGGTACAATATACTATGATTTGAAACAAAAAAATTTTCGGTTTCAAACAAAAGTGCATTTGTCCGGGTAAAAATACAGTCGAATTCAATCGACGATTACACGAAAACGGGTCGTTGTTTCGACCTAATTTAAACGGACTGTTATTCAAAATTAAATAACCTTTCATTATTGGTACAATATACTATGATTTGAAACAAAAAAATTTTCGGTTTCAAACAAAAGTGCATTTGTCCGGGTAAAAATACAGTCGAATTCAATCGACGATTACACGAAAACGGGTCGTTGTTTCGACCTAATTTAAACGGACTGTTATTCAAAATTAAATAACCTTTCATTATTGGTACAATATACTATGATTTGAAACAAAAAAATTTTCGGTTTCAAACAAAAGTGCATTTGTCCGGGTAAAAATACAGTCGAATTCAATCGACGATTACACGAAAACGGGTCGTTGTTTCGACCTAGTTTTAACGGACTGTTATTCAAAATTAAATAACCTTTCATTATTGGTACAATATACTATGATTTGAAATAAAAAAAATTTTCGGTTTCAAACAAAAGTGCATTTGTCCGGGTAAAAATACAGTCGAATTCAATCGACGATTACACGAAAACGGGTCGTTGTTTCGACCTAATTTAAACGGACTGTTATTCAAAATTAAATAACCTTTCATTATTGGTACAATATACTATGATTTGAAACAAAAAAAATTTCGGTTTCAAACAAAAGTGCATTTGTCCGGGTAAAAATACAGTCGAATTCAATCGACGATTACACGAAAACGGGTCGTTGTTTCGACCTAGTTTTAACGGACTGTTATTCAAAATTAAATAACCTTTCATTATTGGTACAATATACTATGATTTGAAACAAAAAAAATTTCGGTTTCAAACAAAAGTGCATTTGTCCGGGTAAAAATACAGTCGAATTCAATCGACGATTACACGAAAACGGGTCGTTGTTTCGACCTAATTTAAACGGACTGTTATTCAAAATTAAATAACCTTTCATTATTGGTACAATATACTATGATTTGAAACAAAAAAATTTTCGGTTTCAAACAAAAGTGCATTATTTGTCCGGGTAAAAATACAGTCGAATTCAATCGACGATTACACGAAAACGGGTCGTTGTTTCGACCTAGTTTTAACGGACTGTTATTCAAAATTAAATAACCTTTCATTATTGGTACAATATACTATGATTTGAAACAAAAAAAATTTCGGTTTCAAACAAAAGTGCATTTGTCCGGGTAAAAATACAGTCGAATTCAATCGACGATTACACGAAAACGGGTCGTTGTTTCGACCTAATTTAAACGGACTGTTATTCAAAATTAAATAACCTTTCATTATTGGTACAATATACTATGATTTGAAACAAAAAAATTTTCGGTTTCAAACAAAAGTGCATTTGTCCGGGTAAAAATACAGTCGAATTCAATCGACGATTACATGAGAACGGGTCGTTGTTTCGACCTAATTTAAACGGACTGTTATTCAAAATTAAATAACCTTTCATTATTGGTACAATATACTATGATTTGAAACAAAAAAATTTTCGGTTTCAAACAAAAGTGCATTTGTCCGGGTAAAAATACAGTCGAATTCAATCGACGATTACACGAAAACGGGTCGTTGTTTCGACCTAATTTTAACGGACTGTTATTCAAAATTAAATAACCTTTCATTATTGGTACAATATACTATGATTTGAAACAAAAAAATTTTCGGTTTCAAACAAAAGTGCATTTGTCCGGGTAAAAATACAGTCGAATTCAATCGACGATTACACGAAAACGGGTCGTTGTTTCGACCTAATTTTAACGGACTGTTATTCAAAATTAAATAACCTTTCATTATTGGTACAATATACTATGATTTGAAACAAAAAAAATTTCTGTTTCAAACAAAAGTGCATTTGTCCGGGTAAAAATACAGTCGAATTCAATCGACGATTACACGAAAACGGGTCGTTGTTTCGACCTAATTTAAACGGACTGTTATTCAAAATTAAATAACCTTTCATTATTGGTACAATATACTATGATTTGAAACAAAAAAATTTTCGGTTTCAAACAAAAGTGCATTTGTCCGGGTAAAAATACAGTCGAATTCAATCGACGATTACACGAAAACGGGTCGTTGTTTCGACCTAATTTAAACGGACTGTTATTCAAAATTAAATAACCTTTCATTATTGGTACAATATACTATGATTTGAAACAAAAAAATTTTCGGTTTCAAACAAAAGTGCATTTGTCCGGGTAAAAATACAGTCGAATTCAATCGACGATTACACGAAAACGGGTCGTTGTTTCGACCTAATTTAAACGGACTGTTATTCAAAATTAAATAACCTTTCATTATTGGTACAATATACTATGATTTGAAACAAAAAAATTTTCGGTTTCAAACAAAAGTGCATTTGTCCGGGTAAAAATACAGTCGAATTCAATCGACGATTACACGAAAACGGGTCGTTGTTTCGACCTAATTTAAACGGACTGTTATTCAAAATTAAATAACCTTTCATTATTGGTACAATATACTATGATTTGAAACAAAAAAATTTTCGGTTTCAAACAAAAGTGCATTTGTCCGGGTAAAAATACAGTCGAATTCAATCGACGATTACACGAAAACGGGTCGTTGTTTCGACCTAATTTAAACGGACTGTTATTCAAAATTAAATAACCTTTCATTATTGGTACAATATACTATGATTTGAAACAAAAAAATTTTCGGTTTCAAACAAAAGTGCATTTGTCCGGGTAAAAATACAGTCGAATTCAATCGACGATTACACGAAAACGGGTCGTTGTTTCGACCTAATTTAAACGGACTGTTATTCAAAATTTAATAACCTTTCATTATTGGTACAATATACTATGATTTGAAACAAAAAAAATTTCGGTTTCAAACAAAAGTGCATTTGTCCGGGTAAAAATACAGTCGAATTCAATCGACGATTACACGAAAACGGGTCGTTGTTTCGACCTAATTTAAACGGACTGTTATTCAAAATTAAATAACCTTTCATTATTGGTACAATATACTGTGATTTGAAACAAAAAAATTTTCGGTTTCAAACAAAAGTGCATTTGTCCGGGTAAAAATACAGTCGAATTCAATCGACGATTACACGAAAACGGGTCGTTGTTTCGACCTAATTTTAACGGACTGTTATTCAAAATTAAATAACCTTTCATTATTGGTACAATATACTATGATTTGAAACAAAAAAATTTTCGGTTTCAAACAAAAGTGCATTTGTCCGGGTAAAAATACAGTCGAATTCAATCGACGATTACACGAAAACGGGTCGTTGTTTCGACCTAATTCAAACGGACTGTTATTCAAAATTAAATAACCTTTCATTATTGGTACAATATACTATGATTTGAAACAAAAAAATTTGCGGTTTCAAACAAAAGTGCATTTGTCCGGGTAAAAATACAGTCGAATTCAATCGACGATTACACGAAAACGGGTCGTTGTTTCGACCTAGTTTTAACGGACTGTTATTCAAAATTAAATAACCCTTCATTATTGGTACAATATACTATGATTTGAAATAAAAAAAATTTCGGTTTCAAACAAAAGTGCATTTGTCCGGGTAAAAATACAGTCGAATTCAATCGACGATTACACGAAAACGGGTCGTTGTTTCGACCTAATTTAAACGGACTGTTATTCAAAATTAAATAACCTTTCATTATTGGTACAATATACTATGATTTGAAACAAAAAAATTTTCGGTTTCAAACAAAAGTGCATTTGTCCGGGTAAAAATACAGTCGAATTCAATCGACGATTACATGAGAACGGGTCGTTGTTTCGACCTAATTTAAACGGACTGTTATTCAAAATTAAATAACCTTTCATTATTGGTACAATATACTATGATTTGAAACAAAAAAATTTTCGGTTTCAAACAAAAGTGCATTTGTCCGGGTAAAAATACATTCGAATTCAATCGACGATTACACGAAAACGGGTCGTTGTTTCGACCTAATTTTAACGGACTGTTATTCAAAATTAAATAACCTTTCATTATTGGTACAATATACTATGATTTGAAATAAAAAAAATTTCGGTTTCAAACAAAAGTGCATTTGTCCGGGTAAAAATACAGTCGAATTCAATCGACGATTACACGAAAACGGGTCGTTGTTTCGACCTAATTTAAACGGACTGTTATTTAAAATTAAATAACCTTTCATTATTGGTACAATATACTATGATTTGAAACAAAAAAATTTTCGGTTTCAAACAAAAGTGCATTTGTCCGGGTAAAAATACATTCGAATTCAATCGACGATTACACGAAAACGGGTCGTTGTTTCGACCTAATTTAAACGGACTGTTATTCAAAATTAAATAACCTTTCATTATTGGTACAATATACTATGATTTGAAACAAAAAAAAATTCGGTTTCAAACAAAAGTGCATTTGTCCGGGTAAAAATACAGTCGAATTCAATCGACGATTACACGAAAACGGGTCGTTGTTTCGACCTAATTTAAACGGACTGTTATTCAAAATTAAATAACCTTTCATTATTGGTACAATATACTATGATTTGAAACAAAAAAATTTTCGGTTTCAAACAAAAGTGCATTTGTCCGGGTAAAAATACAGTCGAATTCAATCGACGATTACACGAAAACGGGTCGTTGTTTCGGCCTAATTTAAACGGACTGTTATTCAAAATTAAATAACCTTTCATTATTGGTACAATATACTATGATTTGAAACAAAAAAAATTTCGGTTTCAAACAAAAGTGCATTTGTCCGGGTAAAAATACAGTCGAATTCAATCGACGATTACACGAAAACGGGTCGTTGTTTCGACCTAATTTAAACGGACTGTTATTTAAAATTAAATAACCTTTCATTATTGGTACAATATACTATGATTTGAAACAAAAAAATTTTCGGTTTCAAACAAAAGTGCATTTGTCCGGGTAAAAATACATTCGAATTCAATCGACGATTACACGAAAACGGGTCGTTGTTTCGACCTAATTTAAACGGACTGTTATTCAAAATTAAATAACCTTTCATTATTGGTACAATATACTATGATTTGAAACAAAAAAAAATTCGGTTTCAAACAAAAGTGCATTTGTCCGGGTAAAAATACAGTCGAATTCAATCGACGATTACACGAAAACGGGTCGTTGTTTCGACCTAATTTAAACGGACTGTTATTCAAAATTAAATAACCTTTCATTATTGGTACAATTTACTATGATTTGAAACAAAAAAAATTTCGGTTTCAAACAAAAGTGCATTTGTCCGGGTAAAAATACAGTCGAATTCAATCGACGATTACACGAAAACGGGTCGTTGTTTCGACCTAATTTAAACGGACTGTTATTCAAAATTAAATAACCTTTCATTATTGGTACAATTTACTATGATTTGAAACAAAAAAATTTTCGGTTTCAAACAAAAGTGCATTTGTCCGGGTAAAAATACATTCGAATTCAATCGACGATTACACGAAAACGGGTCGTTGTTTCGACCTAATTTAAACGGACTGTTATTCAAAATTAAATAACCTTTCATTATTGGTACAATATACTATGATTTGAAACAAAAAAAAATTCGGTTTCAAACAAAAGTGCATTTGTCCGGGTAAAAATACAGTCGAATTCAATCGACGATTACACGAAAACGGGTCGTTGTTTCGACCTAATTTAAACGGACTGTTATTCAAAATTAAATAACCTTTCATTATTGGTACAATATACTATGATTTGAAACAAAAAAATTTTCGGTTTCAAACAAAAGTGCATTTGTCCGGGTAAAAATACAGTCGAATTCAATCGACGATTACACGAAAACGGGTCGTTGTTTCGGCCTAATTTAAACGGACTGTTATTCAAAATTAAATAACCTTTCATTATTGGTACAATATACTATGATTTGAAACAAAAAAAATTTCGGTTTCAAACAAAAGTGCATTTGTCCGGGTAAAAATACAGTCGAATTCAATCGACGATTACACGAAAACGGGTCGTTGTTTCGGCCTAATTTAAATGGACTGTTATTCAAAATTAAATAACCTTTCATTATTGGTACAATATACTATGATTTGAAACAAAAAAAATTTCGGTTTCAAACAAAAGTGCATTTGTCCGGGTAAAAATACAGTCGAATTCAATCGACGATTACACGAAAACGGGTCGTTGTTTCGACCTAATTTAAACGGACTGTTATTTAAAATTAAATAACCTTTCATTATTGGTACAATATACTATGATTTGAAACAAAAAAATTTTCGGTTTCAAACAAAAGTGCATTTGTCCGGGTAAAAATACAGTCGAATTCAATCGACGATTACACGAAAACGGGTCGTTGTTTCGACCTAATTTAAACGGACTGTTATTCAAAATTAAATAACCTTTCATTATTGGTACAATATACTATGATTTGGAACAAAAAAATTTTCGGTTTCAAACAAAAGTGCATTTGTCCGGGTAAAAATACAGTCGAATTCAATCGACGATTACACGAAAACGGGTCGTTGTTTCGACCTAATTCAAACGGACTGTTATTCAAAATTAAATAACCTTTCATTATTGGTACAATATACTATGATTTGAAACAAAAAAATTTTCGGTTTCAAACAAAAGTGCATTTGTCCGGGTAAAAATACAGTCGAATTCAATCGACGATTACACGAAAACGGGTCGTTGTTTCGGCCTAATTTAAACGGACTGTTATTCAAAATTAAATAACCTTTCATTATTGGTACAATATACTATGATTTGAAACAAAAAAAATTTCGGTTTCAAACAAAAGTGCATTTGTCCGGGTAAAAATACAGTCGAATTCAATCGACGATTACACGAAAACGGGTCGTTGTTTCGACCTAATTTAAACGGACTGTTATTTAAAATTAAATAACCTTTCATTATTGGTACAATATACTATGATTTGAAACAAAAAAATTTTCGGTTTCAAACAAAAGTGCATTTGTCCGGGTAAAAATACAGTCGAATTCAATCGACGATTACACGAAAACGGGTCGTTGTTTCGACCTAATTTAAACGGACTGTTATTCAAAATTAAATAACCTTTCATTATTGGTACAATATACTATGATTTGGAACAAAAAAATTTTCGGTTTCAAACAAAAGTGCATTTGTCCGGGTAAAAATACAGCCGAATTCAATCGACGATTACACGAAAACGGGTCGTTGTTTCGACCTTATTTTAACGGACTGTTATTTAAAATTAAATAACCTTTCATTATTGGTACAATATACTATGATTTGAAACAAAAAAAATTTCGGTTTCAAACAAAAGTGCATTTGTCCGGGTAAAAATACAGTCGAATTCAATCGACGATTACACGAAAACGGGTCGTTGTTTCGGCCTAATTTAAATGGACTGTTATTCAAAATTAAATAACCTTTCATTATTGGTACAATATACTATGATTTGAAACAAAAAAATTTTCGGTTTCAAACAAAAGTGCATTTGTCCGGGTAAAAATACAGTCGAATTCAATCGACGATTACACGAAAACGGGTCGTTGTTTCGACCTAATTCAAACGGACTGTTATTCAAAATTAAATAACCTTTCATTATTGGTACAATATACTATGATTTGAAACAAAAAAAATTTCGGTTTCAAACAAAAGTGCATTTGTCCGGGTAAAAATACAGTCGAATTCAATCGACGATTACACGAAAACGGGTCGTTGTTTCGACCTAATTTAAACGGACTGTTATTTAAAATTAAATAACCTTTCATTATTGGTACAATATACTATGATTTGAAACAAAAAAATTTTCGGTTTCAAACAAAAGTGCATTTGTCCGGGTAAAAATACAGTCGAATTCAATCGACGATTACACGAAAACGGGTCGTTGTTTCGACCTAATTTAAACGGACTGTTATTCAAAATTAAATAACCTTTCATTATTGGTACAATATACTATGATTTGGAACAAAAAAATTTTCGGTTTCAAACAAAAGTGCATTTGTCCGGGTAAAAATACAGCCGAATTCAATCGACGATTACACGAAAACGGGTCGTTGTTTCGACCTTATTTTAACGGACTGTTATTTAAAATTAAATAACCTTTCATTATTGGTACAATATACTATGATTTGAAACAAAAAAAATTTCGGTTTCAAACAAAAGTGCATTTGTCCGGGTAAAAATACAGTCGAATTCAATCGACGATTACACGAAAACGGGTCGTTGTTTCGGCCTAATTTAAATGGACTGTTATTCAAAATTAAATAACCTTTCATTATTGGTACAATATACTATGATTTGAAACAAAAAAATTTTCGGTTTCAAACAAAAGTGCATTTGTCCGGGTAAAAATACAGTCGAATTCAATCGACGATTACACGAAAACGGGTCGTTGTTTCGACCTAATTCAAACGGACTGTTATTCAAAATTAAATAACCTTTCATTATTGGTACAATATACTATGATTTGAAACAAAAAAATTTTCGGTTTCAAACAAAAGTGCATTTGTCCGGGTAAAAATACAGTCGAATTCAATCGACGATTACACGAAAACGGGTCGTTGTTTCGGCCTAATTTAAACGGACTGTTATTCAAAATTAAATAACCTTTCATTATTGGTACAATATACTATGATTTGAAACAAAAAAAATTTCGGTTTCAAACAAAAGTGCATTTGTCCGGGTAAAAATACAGTCGAATTCAATCGACGATTACACGAAAACGGGTCGTTGTTTCGACCTAATTTAAACGGACTGTTATTCAAAATTAAATAACCTTTCATTATTGGTACAATATACTATGATTTGAAACAAAAAAATTTTCGGTTTCAAACAAAAGTGCATTTGTCCGGGTAAAAATACAGTCGAATTCAATCGACGATTACACGAAAACGGGTCGTTGTTTCGACCTAATTTAAACGGACTGTTATTCAAAATTAAATAACCTTTCATTATTGGTACAATATACTATGATTTGGAACAAAAAAATTTTCGGTTTCAAACAAAAGTGCATTTGTCCGGGTAAAAATACAGTCGAATTCAATCGACGATTACACGAAAACGGGTCGTTGTTTCGGCCTTATTTAAACAGACTGTTATTCAAAATTAAATAGCCTTTCATTATTGGTACAATATACTATGATTTGAAACAAAAAAATTTTCGGTTTCAAACAAAAGTGCATTTGTCCGGGTAAAAATACAGTCGAATTCAATCGACGATTACACGAAAACGGGTCGTTGTTTCGACCTAATTTAAACGGACTGTTATTCAAAATTAAATAACCTTTCATTATTGGTACAATATACTATGATTTGAAACAAAAAAATTTTCGGTTTCAAACAAAAGTGCATTTGTCCGGGTAAAAATACAGTCGAATTCAATCGACGATTACACGAAAACGGGTCGTTGTTTCGGCCTAATTTAAACGGACTGTTATTCAAAATTAAATAACCTTTCATTATTGGTACAATATACTATGATTTGAAACAAAAAAAATTTCGGTTTCAAACAAAAGTGCATTTGTCCGGGTAAAAATACAGTCGAATTCAATCGACGATTACACGAAAACGGGTCGTTGTTTCGACCTAATTTAAACGGACTGTTATTCAAAATTAAATAACCTTTCATTATTGGTACAATATACTATGATTTGAAACAAAAAAATTTTCGGTTTCAAACAAAAGTGCATTTGTCCGGGTAAAAATACAGTCGAATTCAATCGACGATTACACGAAAACGGGTCGTTGTTTCGACCTAATTTAAACGGACTGTTATTCAAAATTAAATAACCTTTCATTATTGGTACAATATACTATGATTTGGAACAAAAAAATTTTCGGTTTCAAACAAAAGTGCATTTGTCCGGGTAAAAATACAGTCGAATTCAATCGACGATTACACGAAAACGGGTCGTTGTTTCGGCCTAATTTAAACAGACTGTTATTCAAAATTAAATAGCCTTTCATTATTGGTACAATATACTATGATTTGAAACAAAAAAATTTTCGGTTTCAAACAAAAGTGCATTTGTCCGGGTAAAAATACAGTCGAATTCAATCGACGATTACACGAAAACGGGTCGTTGTTTCGACCTAATTTAAACGGACTGTTATTCAAAATTAAATAACCTTTCATTATTGGTACAATATACTATGATTTGAAACAAAAAAATTTTCGGTTTCAAACAAAAGTGCATTTGTCCGGGTAAAAATACAGTCAAATTCAATCGACGATTACACGAAAACGGGTCGTTGTTTCGACCTAATTTAAACGGACTGTTATTCAAAATTAAATACCCTTTCATTATTGGTACAATATACTATGATTTGAAACAAAAAAATTTTCGGTTTCAAAGAAAAGTGCATTTGTCCGGGTAAAAATACAGTCGATTTTTTTTTTTTTTTTTTTCAAATTAAAGCACGCAGGCTTATCATTTATTTTCAAAACGATTTTTTTACATATATTAATAATAATACAAAAAATGAAAATAATTGAGTAGGGTAATCATCACCGATTTAACGGCAGTATTGATCTACCCTTTAACAAGAAAAATTTGAAAAAAAAGTTATGAATATTACAATAAAAATTTAACTAAAAAATATAAAAAAAATATAAAAAATATAAACAATTGAAACTAAAATTCAATCGACGATTACACGAAAACTGGTCGTTGTTTCTTTCATAATTGGTACAATATTCCAATTTTTGGAAATTATCGAGGATTGGCCAGGTCACAGAAATTGCTAACGTGCATTGCATATATACATAGTTTGCTTAAAGAAACATAAATTATCCCCACTTTAATACGGTGAGATAGGCCCATTTGTTATGGACCCCGAACTGGATTAATTTATGCAAATCTGAAATAAATAGTATTTACACATACACTTTATCGGGATTGGCCAGGTCATTTATTTAATTAAATCCAACTGACGATCTGGCACACCGATTTTATTTCTACGAAAATTCATCAAGTTCGGAGTCAATAACAAATGGGGCTACCTCTCCATATTAAAATGGTGAACATTTTTGTTTCTTTAAGATGTCTTAAGCTAACTATGCATATATGCCATGTACGTCGGAAATCTCTGTGACCTGGCCAATCCTCGGTCGTTGGAGGATAACTCGAAACTATTGGAATAGTTGAAATTTTAAACTGAAGATGAAAATTATATTTTTCGAAATCGATATTTAAAACAAAATTCTTTTATTGTCACGGTAGAAATAATAATTGCAAAGTGTTTTAATTATAAAATTTCAAAAGTGACAAAAGTTATACAGGAGTGGGACACTAGTCACTAGTTTACTGAATGCATAATAACGAGCAGTTGCTTTTTATAATACAATTTTGAAATAATCCTAACATTGCTTTTGTCAACATGTGCATTTTTGTTATTTCGACAAACTTTGTAATCCGCCATGTTTTGTTATTTTTTTAATTTTGTCGGAAATTCACAGTCGTGTATGGTCCGTGGCTAGTAGAAAGAAAAAATGTTGTGAAGAAATCGCAATGACAACAACGGTATTGTGAGTAGCTGCTTGATAAAATCCAAATCAAATCAACTGTGATTATTTCGCCTTGTTGCAGATGCAAAATCAATGGACACAATCCAATTTGGCTAAATAGTTGTTACGATTACATGATCGTAACAAGCGCTGTTTGTATGGTATTTTCTCGGGTTTGTGCCTCCACTTGCTATGTTTTCTCAGTGTTGGTTGGTGTCCCCACTTTTGTGGATGTTGTTTTGTACGTGCCTTTTGTAAGGTGGCGCGAGGGTGAGAAAGATGTTGGAAAAGAGAGAGCAATGCGTATCGAGTGTGTGTCAAGCAAAACATTCCATAAGAATGTTTTTCTTATATGCCTCTCGTTTACACCAATGCGAATTGATGTAAACGAGAAACAGAGAAGAAAGACAATTCTTCTGGAATGTTTTGCGCGTCGTATGTGCGACGCTCGAATTTTTTTTTGAGTAAATTCATTCGAGTTGTGAATTTTGATAAGTAGAGTCTGTTTTTTGGAAAGTGATAAGATAAAAAAGTCGAGTTGAGTTCTTTTTGTATGACAAAAGTCGAGTTTTTTTTTTTTTTTTTTTTTTTGATTTGTGAATCGAGCGAGAGGTAGTCTCGTTTGGGTTTTTTTTGGAAATAAAAATACAAGTTAAAACTGTAATTGAGTGATAGAAATTAAAATAAATTTTTTTTTGTTTTGGCACAAAACAACTTAATTAATACCATTTCGTCTCGTGTTTTATTAATTTTTTCGTGTGAATTTATAAGATTATACCGAGATATAAAATATAAACGGGAGGATAGTGAAAAGTATTAGTTTTGGAAACAAATACCGTTTTCGTGAAGGGGGCCCGGTTTAGTTTTCCGTATGAAATAAAACGCAAGTGTAGACAACCATACCTTACACCCTTCATGACATTCTGTTGGTGTTGTTAAATTAACTGCGAGAGCACCACAAAGGGTGACAAGTCAGCATTTTAACGGGTGGCCAGTTGAGGCCATTTTGTTTACTGGTGGTGAGACAACGCCTTTGTTTTGGTTAAAGGCGAGACAACGCTCAACACGCTATTTTGGCGGCCGGTCAAGGCCAAGGAAATTCACCGGTGGGTGTACCGCAACGGAGTGGTTATTATAATATAGGCTAGCCGCCAACACCCAACGGATCCGGCGGCCAGTTGAGATCACGGAAGCCAATCGGCTATTTGTTCATTTTTTTCAATTTTGTGGTATCGGGGAGAGGCCCCGCAACGGTACGAGTAGCCGACCAACCGGTTGCCCAATTTAGTCTTGGTATCACGGGAAGGCCCCGCAACGTAACGGGAGGCCAACCGGCCCCTCGTGTTTTATATTTTTCGGTAATCGGTGGTCTGCCGCAACGACAAACGGGTAGCCGACCAACCGGTTGCCCAATTTAGTTTTGGTATCGGGGAAGGCCCCGCAACGAAATAGTAACGGCACCAAGGCCGCAACAGTTATAGAATTAATTAAGGTACCATTTTTTTTTATTTTTATTTTTTTTATTTTTTTGATTTCATTTTTTTATATATTTCTTACATTATATTAAATTTTTAAATTTTGTAATCGAGCGCCGCACAGCGGGTGCACGCGCTCGGTACGCATTGTTTCGTCTCTGCTCTCTCTCGTTCCCTCCTTTTCCTTTTGTTGGGAAGTTGCTTTCTTTTGTTTTCTTTTTAAAAAAAAAGATAGATATACATAAATAAAATGAATTGTTAAGTTTTTCGGTGTGGTGTGATGAGGGGGAGGTTCCCAACCTGTGTCGGCGTAGAGTAAGCGGTTCCTTGGTGCCCGCATCCGGATTCGGAACCGGTGGTTACCACCGTACGAGTTCGGGCGGATGCGCGCACCAGGGCACCGCTCTACCATTATGATTATTTTTTTTTTTTTTATTTGATTTTGGCTGTTCGTTCCTCAAGTTTCGACCGACGAGTTTCGGCGGAACATCGGTTTTATTATTATTTGCGTTCCCCCCCAACTTTCTGTATTTAATCACGGTGTAAGCCAGGAACCATGTAAGCCTCAAACCCCACGACCCTAGCAATTCTCGCTGAGAACCTAGCCGGCAAAATATCACCGTGGAGGCCTCTGCATGTGTTTAAGTGAAATCTGCAGGTTGGCAGTAGCCAGCCTGTAACATAGTAGTGGAATGAAAATTTCAAAAAGTATCATGTAAAGTTGAACCGGGAAGTAAATGATTACTGGAACTCTATGAGCACATCTAAACCAATAGAATAATTTTTATGCTCGAGTTGTTATATTTTACTGAATTATGTACCTAAAAATTTGTACATTAGGTTAGGTTAGGTTAGAGTGGCTGATATCGCACACTTAGGCCAGTAGTGGCTCATTGTGATACCACAGGATCCTATCTTGTCGCCCTCGTTAGCTTAGTAAGTAGAGTGCTTACTCTGTTATTCGGGGGTCCCGGGTTCGATTCCTGGTGGTGACCAGTAAAAAAGTTGCGATTGGGTGTTTTTAACGTGTCATATGTTATTTGTATGTATGTTTGTCCATTTTCAAATTTACAGATTTACAGCCATAGTAGTTACGGCTTTGTCCTTAATATTTTATTTTATTTTATCTCCCATTTACTCCCGCTGAAACCATCCAGAGCTACTTATGTAGCGTAAAATATCTCGCACCCTCCAGCCCAATTTTTACATTGATTTAAATTCAATTTTCAAGTTGACCTACTTAGTAGTTTTATTTACCGGTACTTATGTTTGTTGCACTTATTGTTTAACTGTAGTTTGATTACAAAATTTTTCAAAATTATAATAATTTCAAAAGGACGAGTATCTTCTGAGACAAAAAATTTAATTTTTACGGTAAGAGCAAAAACTTACCCCTCATTTGTCGAGCAATACTATGTAACATGTAACGTTAGGGTTTTTGATGATAAAACCAGACTGTAACGCAAATTAAAAATTTGATTTAATGATTTGGAACATCCTGAACTGTTTTAAAAACACTCATTTTACATAATTCTTTTGTAAAAATTTAATTTTAACTTTCCAAATCTACAGCATCTACAAATTGTCTACATACTCTACTAATTCTCGACATTATCTACTAAAAAACCAATTGTCTACGCTATTTTCGATACCAACATGTAGAAAATTACGAAATACCCGTAGACGCACAACATTGCACAGACGCCGGCCTTTAGTTGTAGAATACATTGTCGTAAACATACATACCACTGTACATTATCTTTGGGTGGCATTCTGTCTAATTTGATTAAGTTTTTTTGTATAATAACACTCCCATAATAATTACGCATTTACATAAGTATTTTGATAAAAACATTGACCTTATTTTTTTTCAGAAATTTATTTATTGATAATCAAAAGTACATATGTAAAGACATAAATTATAAGCAGTAGCTACAAAAATATTTTAATATGAAATGATTAGCGCTTTTCTTATTATGAAAGTTGTTTCAATCATCATTAAAAAGTAAAAAATGATAAACTAAATTCAGCGTGCTTAAGGCAAAATGAACTATAGTAAAGTAGCAGTGTATAGAATGCTAAAGGTAAAAGCTTTTTAAGTTAAACGTTTACGTTCGGACTTTATTATGTAACATCTAGGAGTACAGATCTTTTAATTATGTTCAATATTTATAAAGAATTAAGTAAAATGTCAACCTAGGCACCATCTCAAGAACCATTTCTTTGACACCCAGTATCAAAAAAACATTAAATTTCTACCCTTACCGCTTCCCACAATCAATCACTAATCACTATTAGTTTCAGGATCAGTTGCTACATACATTTTAAAATTTCTTATAAATAATTAATATTGGGTTCATTACCATTTGGACCGTTGAACGTAGATCATCGTGCCTTGTTAATTTCAATATAATAAATGTCTTCAACACTTATCGGTTGGACATCGACAACCCAAGCCCCATTGTATTAAAAGGTGAATGAAATGTCGATTGCAACTCAGGCATCTATCGAAAATTGAGTTGTTTTTTGGATTATTGTTCTCAGTGTGGGAATGAATTGGAGTCAGTTGGAATTCGAAAGAATTCAATGTATTTTATTCGAGTGGAATTAAATCGAATAAAGACGCAAACCAATACAATGCATTGTGTTGTGGTAAACAATATTTTTCGTTTTGTTCTCGGGCGCGTAAATCAACAACGATGACGTACAACTGACCATGAGAAAAACATGGAAATTCCAGATTTATTCCGCACACTTAGAACGATCGACCTTATACGATTTGTTATTCGTCATAGCGAAGCCAAACGAACAGGGAACTGAATGTGCATGAACTTGAACGGAATGTCAGTTGGAATCAGAGGAATTCTCGGAATTAGAACATCCTCTCCTTTGGATTTGCCCTTGGTGATTGACGCTTGAATCACGTTGCTCATTAGCTTCTTCACAGCCAATCACGTCCCGTTACACAATCTCGGATGGTTCAGATTGCGCAGCATGATTATAACAGATCCCACTTTGAGCATTAAGTTATGCGGTGGTTTTCTCTGCAAAGCGCATACAAAAACTCGGTCGGATAGTTGGTTGTTTCGTATAGATTGGTCACACAATCAACGGATTTGTAGCAATGCATTTCTCCAGCGATTTGGTTTTGAATCAAGTAATTCAGACTGTCTGCATCCTTGTTGTTTGCTGCCAAAATCACTCGCTTGATGAGCCAATCGTGATTCATATAATTTTGGCGGATGTCCGGAAACACTTTCGTGATAGCTCGAAATGCGATTTTCATGTTCGTAGTGAACAGCAACTTCTTCACATAGCGCCAAAAACTCGATGATTTCAGACATGTATTGAGTTCAACTGCAACTGTCGATCTCGGAATAACGGGCAGCGTTTGACGAAAATTGCCGGCCAGAAGAATCATTGCTCCACCAAAACGTCTTGAGTCACTTCGTAAATCAATCATCGTTCAATTGAACGCTTCCAATGATCGTTTATGTGCACTCGTCCCAGATGATGATTTTGCATTCTTACAATACCTTGGCCAACGCTGAGTTCTTGGCAATTAAACACACTGGCTTGTCATTTGTGCGGATATTCGTCGGCAACTTCAATGCATAATGTGCCGCCCGGCCGCCTTTCAGCAAGTGGCTTCAATTTCCGGTGATGCAGCAGCCAGCGCTTTTTGAGATCTTTTCGGGCGGATTGTGACCAAAAGTTATGAAATCAGAAAGGTTTTGCGCTGTTTCACCGGGAGCATTGAGAAAGAATATTCCGCGGTTTCCTTCGTACACGTTCTTTTGCTGTGCATTCAAAAGCGGGATATTCGTTTGTACTATTTGACTCATTCAATCTCGATCGTACACTTGCTCGTATTGCAATTCACGACTAAATGCGTCGTGGATTGAACGAATTACGCACATACCTTCGATCATGATCGAAGCTTCGTCGTTCATTTCAAGCTCATAATTCGATGTTGCAGTGCGAATGCGATGCAAAATATCGTCAGCCATCTCGTCCTTGTATATTTGTCCCACTATTTCAATCCGTTCGATGGATAACACTTCGCTATAATGATCGCGAGCAATGTTCGAATTTGATTTGCGTCGCAGAAACAGTGGCATCGGCAAGTGTTGAGTCGCACTGTGAGTCGAAACAGACATGTTGTTCATTCTTCAAGTGCACCCACAAATGTTGAACAGTGAGTGGGTTGACGTTCGTGCATTGCAAATGAGAAAATAGGCCAAATCGCCTCACTGCAACTGACAACCGGCCCAATTGAAATTTTGCATTTGCAGACATATTTGAAGGCTTCACTTTGCCAAATCGATTAACTCCATTTTTTGAATTTTTTTATATTTTAATATCAAAGCACGAATATGTTTGAATTTCACAATTTTCTGAAATTTTTCAAGCTTTGCATTGAGTTTTTACGCTTTACAGCGTCCAAAATCCGCAAAACATGCAAAAAATTCAAAATTTCATATAGAAAAAAAAATCAATTTTCTTTGGGTTTTTCCAGAAGTTTTCAAATTTTCAGATTTTGCAATTTTTCTCTTCTAAAAGACCATCTGGATCGGATACGCGCCACATCTCGTACAAAAACATCGTTTTTCGATTTTCCAAATTTTCCGACTTTTTCGGTAGATTTACCCAAACTTTTCTTTCGTAAGAACCATCTCGTTGCAATTGCGAACACAACAAAAAAAGAATGAGCCAAATCGGTTCAGCCTTTCTCGACTGATGCGCCACATATATTTTTTACACCATTTTTATACCTATGTATATAAATAAAAAGGTTATAAATAAATAAATTTTTGCGATTCCCTCATTTCGTTTCATAAACTACCAAGTAACTCAAATTGTCCTCCAGTTGTTGTTGTCGTCCTAATAAATTCAAAATAAATAATTTAATTATAATTACCATTTGAATATGAATATTTTTTATTTAAATATATTATACTTACATTTTAAATATTGGTTTATTAAATTTTTTTTAATTTTTATATTTCGTTAAAATGCTGCGAACCAAGTGTCGGGTAAAAGTCAATTTAAAATAAATTTTTCTGTAAATTCATTTATTTTTTGAAAAAACTCCATGGCAAACTGTTTAAAAAATTACCCATTATTGGTACACATCCATTGATTGGAAGTCGAAGAAACACACACAATCGATAACAATAAATGAAATTCGACAACTAAATAGCAGTCGGATTTTGACATTCGATTTTCGGAAAATCCGATTTCGGTTCTCTTTTATGTTTTGTAGTAGCGGATTTTTCGATATTGGATTTTCATAACAGCAAAATCCGCTTTCGGATCCGATATCAAATTTTTATAATAATAGCCCCCCTAGACTGTCGGATGTATACCCTCAAATAATCCTGATTCGCCTAAAAATTTTGAATAGTCAACAGCATATTTGTTTAAAGGATAAATCCCACATGCCTTA
Source organism: Nephrotoma flavescens (assembly GCA_932526605.1). Classification (NCBI taxonomy): domain Eukaryota; kingdom Metazoa; phylum Arthropoda; class Insecta; order Diptera; family Tipulidae; genus Nephrotoma; species Nephrotoma flavescens. The sequence goes on from OW052222.1 coordinate 202,383,744, forward strand.
AAACCATTTTTAATGGTCAACGGGTTGACTGCTTTGTTTATAGCTTGCTATAATAGTGGAGCAAATGTTTCTCTAGTAAGGATGTTATCAACATTTTTGCGTTTACAATTTAGGACTACCTTTTGCCACGCTGATTTTAAAGGCTTAAACGCTGTTACAACGCTGCTGGCTGTAGTATCCGTGTGACATTAGGATACAATGCAATTAAAATTAATTGCAATTTTTTACATAAATTACTTAGTTCGTATGTCAAGCATGTCAGCCCATCCACAAATAAAATAATTGGCAATTTTATGTTATTTTTAATAATATGCGGGTAAAATACATTAGAAATGTATTCAAGGAACATTTCTTTTGTCATCCAACTAATTTCGCTTCTTTCAACGTCCCAATGTTTCGAAACTGAGTTTCGTATGTCTTCTAGTATTCTTTTGTATGGATATATTATCGTTGGAGGTATCATGTTTCCCACGGCTGTGAAGCTAAACATTACCGTCAAGCACGACTTAGAGGCACCCTGCTCAACTTCGTATACATTTTTACTACCAACTTTTGCTAACATGCTTTTTGATTCAAATAGTTTTCTATTTGATCAAACCATTTGTGTAAGTTTTCAGGACTTACTTTAGAACTGGCAGCCGTAGCCTACGGTGAATAAATAAAAATTTGTAATAACTATAGAAAATAATTACCGCTTCTGGTAGCTATGCAAGGATGTCTTTTCAAAAAAAGATTGTACCATCCTTTTCCAGGTCGGTTTTCTTCCCCAAAAGGATGATCCCTGGGACAATCATCCATGGACCACTGCACCTACTCAATAACGTCCTGGCGATCTTTTGGGAATCAATTACACATTCAATTATACAATTATAAATTCGACAATTGTTCTTTCCTCCGTTTCAGTGAGAATAGTCATTGGCCCTGAACGAAATTTTTTAAATTTTGCTGATAATCGGTACTGTATTGTTGACCGAGGAACGTTAAACATTTTAGATGCAGTCTTCTTTCCAATTTTTCCATTAATAACCGCATCACAGGCTTTTTCTATATTCGCTTCTAAATATGTAGTTTTTTTTGGGCATCTAAACAGTGGCGTTTCCTGGTTGTACTCCCAAGGTGTTCTGCTTCGGATTTTGATCACTAAAATAATAGTTATTAATTAAGAAAATAATATTAGAAAAACTATAATTTAAAATAAAAAATTTTAAAAATAAAATTTTCTGTAATAAAAATAAAATTTTTTAGTCGTTCGGCGAACGAGCAGAACATCACTATAAAACGTCGCTGATGTCCAGTTAGCTTAATATAATATATCTTATATCATAAACAAATAAAAATTATCCCCATTTTAATACGATGAGGTAGACCTATTTGTTATTGACCCTGAAGTTGTTCAATCTTTGCAAATGGAATTTACACATTCACTGTATCGAGGATTGGCCAGCACCCAAAGATTTCCGACCAACATGTTATATATCTCTAGTTAGCTTAAGACATCCTTAACAAATAAGAATGATCTCCATTTTAATACGATGAGATAGACCTATTTGTTATTGACCCCTAAGTTGTTCAATCTTTGCAAATGGAATTTACAAATTCACTGAATCAAGGATTGGCCAGCACCCAGAGATTTCCAAATGACATGGCACATATGTCTAGTTAGCTTAAGATATCCTAAACAAATAAAAATTAACCCCATTTTAATACGATGAGGTAGACCCATTTGCTATTGACCCCGAAGTTGTTCAATCTTTGCAAATGGAATTTACACATTCACTGAATCAAGGATTGGCCAGCACCCAAAGATATCCAACTGACATGGCACATATGTCTAGTTAGCTTAAGATATCCTAAACAAATAAAAATTTACCCCATTTTAATACGATGAGGTAGACCCGTTTGCTATTGACCCCGAAGTTGTTCAATCTTTGCAAATGGAATTTACACATTCACTGTATCGAGGATTGGCCAGTACCCAGAGATTTCCAACCGACATGTTATATATCTCTAGTTAGCTTAAGACATCCTAAACAAATAAAAATTATCCCCATTTTAATACGATGAGGTAGACCCATTTGTTATTGACCCCGAAGTTGTTCAATCTTTGCAAATGGAATTTACACATTCACTGTATCGAGGATTGGCCAATACCCAGAGATTTCCGACCGACATGTTATATATCTCTAGTTAGCTTAAGATATCCTAAACAAATTAGAATGATCCCCATTTTAATTCGATGAGGTAGACCTATTTGTTATTGACCCCTAAGTTGTTCAATCTTTGCAAATGGAATTTACACATTCACTGTATCGAGGATTGGAAAGTACCCAGAGATTTCCGAACGACATGCTATATATCTCTAGTTAGCTTAAGACATCCTAAACAAATAAAAATTATCCCCATTTTAATACGATGAGGTAGACCCATTTGTTATTGACCCTGAAGTTGTTCAATCTTTGCAAATGGAATTTACACATTCACTGTATCGAGGATTGGCCAGTACCCAAAGATTTCCGACCAACATGCTATATATCTCTAGTTAGCTTAAGACATCCTAACCAAATAAGAATGATCCCCATTTTAATACGATGAGATAGACCCATTTGTTATTGACCTCTAAGTTGTTCAATCTTTGCAAATGGAATTTACAAATTCACTGAATCAAGGATTGGATAGCATCCAGAAATATCCAACTGACATGGCACATATGTCTAGTTAGCTTAAGATATCCTAAACAAACAAAAATTAACCCCATTTTAATACGATGAGGTAGACCCGTTTGCTATTGACCCCGAAGTTGTTCAATCTTTGCAAATGGAATTAACACATTCACTGTATCGAGGATTGGTCAGTACCGAAAGATTTTCAACTGACATGGCACATATGTCTAGTTAGCTTAAGATATCCTAAACAAATAAAAATTAACCCCATTTTAATACGATGAGGTAGACCCGTTTGCTATTGACCCCGAAGTTGTTCAATCTTTGCAAATGGAATTTACACATTCACTGTATCGAGGATTGGCCAGTACCCAGAGATTTCCAACCGACATGTTATATATCTCTAGTTAGCTTAAGACATCCTAAACAAGTAAAAATTATCCCCATTTTAATACGATGAGGTAGACCCATTTGTTATTGACCCCGAAGTTGTTCAATCTTTGCAAATGGAATTTACACATTCACTGTATCGAGGATTGGAAAGTACCCAGAGATTTCCGAACGACATGCTATATATCTCTAGTTAGCTTAAGACATCCTAAACAAATAAAAATTATCCCCATTTTAATACGATGAGGTAGACCCATTTGTTATTGACCCCGAATTTGTTCAATCTTTGCAAATGGAATTTACACATTCACTGTATCGAGGATTGGAAAGTACCCAGAGATTTCCGAACGACATGCTATATATCTCTAGTTAGCTTAAGACATCTTAAACAAATAAAAATTATTCCCATTTTAATACGATGAGGTAGACCCATTTGTTATTGACCCTGAAGTTGTTCAATCTTTGCAAATGGAATTTACACATTCACTGTATCGAGGATTGGCCAGTACCCAAAGATTTCCGACCAACATGTTATATATCTTTAGTTAGCTTAAGACATTCTAAACAAATAAGAATGATCTCCATTTTAATACGATGAGATAGACCCATTTGTTATTGACCCCGAAGTTGTTCAATCTTTGCAAATGGAATTTACATATTCACTGAATCAAGGATTGGATAGCATCCAGAAATATCCAACTGACATGGCACATATGTCTAGTTAGCTTAAGATATCCTAAACAAATAAAAATTAACCCCATTTTAATACGATGAGGTAGACCCATTTGTTATTGACCCTGAAGTTGTTCAATCTTTGTCAATGGAATTTACACATTCACTGTATCGAGGATTGGCCAGTACCCAAAGATTTCCGACCAACATGTTATATATCTCTAGTTAGCTTAAGACATTCTAAACAAATAAGAATGATCTCCATTTTAATACGATGAGATAGACCCATTTGTTATTGACCCCGAAGTTGTTCAATCTTTGCAAATGGAATTTACATATTCACTGAATCAAGGATTGGATAGCATCCAGAAATATCCAACTGACATGGCACATATGTCTAGTTAGCTTAAGATATCCTAAACAAATAAAAATTAACCCCATTTTAATACGATGAGGTAGACCCGTTTGCTATTGACCCCGAAGTTGTTCAATCTTTGCAAATGGAATTTACACATTCACTGTATCGAGGATTGGCCAGTACCCAGAGATTTCCAACCGACATGTTATATATCCCTAGTTAGCTTAAGACATCCTAAACAAGTAAAAATTATCCCCATTTTAATACGATGAGGTAGACCCATTTGTTATTGACCCTGAAGTTGTTCAATCTTTGCAAATGGAATTTACTCATTCACTGTATCGAGGATTGGAAAGTACCCAGAGATTTCCGAACGACATGCTATATATCTCTAGTTAGCTTAAGACATCCTAAACAAATAAAAATTATTCCCATTTTAATACGATGAGGTAGACCCATTTGTTATTGACCCCGAAGTTGTTCAATCTTTGCAAATGGAATTTACACATTCACTGTATCGAGGATTGGAAAGTACCCAGAGATTTCCGAACGACATGCTATATATCTCTAGTTAGCTTAAGACATCCTAAACAAATAAAAATTATTCCCATTTTAATACGATGAGGTAGACCTATTTGTTATTGACCCCGAAGTTGTTCAAACTTTGCAAATGAAATTTACACATTCACTGAATCAAGGATTGGCCAGCACCCAGAGATATCCAACTGACATGGCACATATGTCTAGTTAGCTTAAGATATCCTAAACAAATAAAAATTAACCCCATTTTAATACGATGAGGTAGACCCGTTTGCTATTGACCCCGAAGTTGTTCAATCTTTGCAAATAGAATTTACACATTCACTGAATCAAGGATTGGCCAGCACCCAGAGATATCCAATTGACATGGCACATATGTCTAGTTAGCTTAAGACATTCTAAACAAATAAGAATGATCTCCATTTTAATACGATGAGATAGACCCATTTGTTATTGACCCCGAAGTTGTTCAATCTTTGCAAATGGAATTTACATATTCACTGAATCAAGGATTGGATAGCATCCAGAAATATCCAACTGACATGGCACATATGTCTAGTTAGCTTAAGATATCCTAAACAAATAAAAATTAACCCCATTTTAATACGATGAGGTAGACCCATTTGTTATTGACCCTGAAGTTGTTCAATCTTTGCAAATGGAATTTACACATTCACTGTATCGAGGATTGGCCAGCACCCAAAGATTTCCGACCAACATGTTATATATCTCTAGTTAGCTTAAGACATCCTTAACAAATAAGAATGATCTCCATTTTAATACGATGAGATAGACCTATTTGTTATTGACCCCTAAGTTGTTCAATCTTTGCAAATGGAATTTACAAATTCACTGAATCAAGGATTGGCCAGCACCCAGAGATTTCCAAATGACATGGCACATATGTCTAGTTAGCTTAAGATATCCTAAACAAATAAAAATTAACCCCATTTTAATACGATGAGGTAGACCCATTTGCTATTGACCCCGAAGTTGTTCAATCTTTGCAAATGGAATTTACACATTCACTGAATCAAGGATTGGCCAGCACCCAAAGATATCCAACTGACATGGCACATATGTCTAGTTAGCTTAAGATATCCTAAACAAATAAAAATTTACCCCATTTTAATACGATGAGGTAGACCCGTTTGCTATTGACCCCGAAGTTGTTCAATCTTTGCAAATGGAATTTACACATTCACTGTATCGAGGATTGGCCAGTACCCAGAGATTTCCAACCGACATGTTATATATCTCTAGTTAGCTTAAGACATCCTAAACAAATAAAAATTATCCCCATTTTAATACGATGAGGTAGACCCATTTGTTATTGACCCCGAAGTTGTTCAATCTTTGCAAATGGAATTTACACATTCACTGTATCGAGGATTGGCCAATACCCAGAGATTTCCGACCGACATGTTATATATCTCTAGTTAGCTTAAGATATCCTAAACAAATTAGAATGATCCCCATTTTAATTCGATGAGGTAGACCTATTTGTTATTGACCCCTAAGTTGTTCAATCTTTGCAAATGGAATTTACACATTCACTGTATCGAGGATTGGAAAGTACCCAGAGATTTCCGAACGACATGCTATATATCTCTAGTTAGCTTAAGACATCCTAAACAAATAAAAATTATCCCCATTTTAATACGATGAGGTAGACCCATTTGTTATTGACCCTGAAGTTGTTCAATCTTTGCAAATGGAATTTACACATTCACTGTATCGAGGATTGGCCAGTACCCAAAGATTTCCGACCAACATGCTATATATCTCTAGTTAGCTTAAGACATCCTAACCAAATAAGAATGATCCCCATTTTAATACGATGAGATAGACCCATTTGTTATTGACCTCTAAGTTGTTCAATCTTTGCAAATGGAATTTACAAATTCACTGAATCAAGGATTGGATAGCATCCAGAAATATCCAACTGACATGGCACATATGTCTAGTTAGCTTAAGATATCCTAAACAAACAAAAATTAACCCCATTTTAATACGATGAGGTAGACCCGTTTGCTATTGACCCCGAAGTTGTTCAATCTTTGCAAATGGAATTAACACATTCACTGTATCGAGGATTGGTCAGTACCGAAAGATTTTCAACTGACATGGCACATATGTCTAGTTAGCTTAAGATATCCTAAACAAATAAAAATTAACCCCATTTTAATACGATGAGGTAGACCCGTTTGCTATTGACCCCGAAGTTGTTCAATCTTTGCAAATGGAATTTACACATTCACTGTATCGAGGATTGGCCAGTACCCAGAGATTTCCAACCGACATGTTATATATCTCTAGTTAGCTTAAGACATCCTAAACAAGTAAAAATTATCCCCATTTTAATACGATGAGGTAGACCCATTTGTTATTGACCCCGAAGTTGTTCAATCTTTGCAAATGGAATTTACACATTCACTGTATCGAGGATTGGAAAGTACCCAGAGATTTCCGAACGACATGCTATATATCTCTAGTTAGCTTAAGACATCCTAAACAAATAAAAATTATCCCCATTTTAATACGATGAGGTAGACCCATTTGTTATTGACCCCGAATTTGTTCAATCTTTGCAAATGGAATTTACACATTCACTGTATCGAGGATTGGAAAGTACCCAGAGATTTCCGAACGACATGCTATATATCTCTAGTTAGCTTAAGACATCTTAAACAAATAAAAATTATTCCCATTTTAATACGATGAGGTAGACCCATTTGTTATTGACCCTGAAGTTGTTCAATCTTTGCAAATGGAATTTACACATTCACTGTATCGAGGATTGGCCAGTACCCAAAGATTTCCGACCAACATGTTATATATCTTTAGTTAGCTTAAGACATTCTAAACAAATAAGAATGATCTCCATTTTAATACGATGAGATAGACCCATTTGTTATTGACCCCGAAGTTGTTCAATCTTTGCAAATGGAATTTACATATTCACTGAATCAAGGATTGGATAGCATCCAGAAATATCCAACTGACATGGCACATATGTCTAGTTAGCTTAAGATATCCTAAACAAATAAAAATTAACCCCATTTTAATACGATGAGGTAGACCCATTTGTTATTGACCCTGAAGTTGTTCAATCTTTGTCAATGGAATTTACACATTCACTGTATCGAGGATTGGCCAGTACCCAAAGATTTCCGACCAACATGTTATATATCTCTAGTTAGCTTAAGACATTCTAAACAAATAAGAATGATCTCCATTTTAATACGATGAGATAGACCCATTTGTTATTGACCCCGAAGTTGTTCAATCTTTGCAAATGGAATTTACATATTCACTGAATCAAGGATTGGATAGCATCCAGAAATATCCAACTGACATGGCACATATGTCTAGTTAGCTTAAGATATCCTAAACAAATAAAAATTAACCCCATTTTAATACGATGAGGTAGACCCGTTTGCTATTGACCCCGAAGTTGTTCAATCTTTGCAAATGGAATTTACACATTCACTGTATCGAGGATTGGCCAGTACCCAGAGATTTCCAACCGACATGTTATATATCCCTAGTTAGCTTAAGACATCCTAAACAAGTAAAAATTATCCCCATTTTAATACGATGAGGTAGACCCATTTGTTATTGACCCTGAAGTTGTTCAATCTTTGCAAATGGAATTTACTCATTCACTGTATCGAGGATTGGAAAGTACCCAGAGATTTCCGAACGACATGCTATATATCTCTAGTTAGCTTAAGACATCCTAAACAAATAAAAATTATTCCCATGTTAATACGATGAGGTAGACCCATTTGTTATTGACCCCGAAGTTGTTCAATCTTTGCAAATGGAATTTACACATTCACTGTATCGAGGATTGGAAAGTACCCAGAGATTTCCGAACGACATGCTATATATCTCTAGTTAGCTTAAGACATCCTAAACAAATAAAAATTATTCCCATTTTAATACGATGAGGTAGACCTATTTGTTATTGACCCCGAAGTTGTTCAAACTTTGCAAATGAAATTTACACATTCACTGAATCAAGGATTGGCCAGCACCCAGAGATATCCAACTGACATGGCACATATGTCTAGTTAGCTTAAGATATCCTAAACAAATAAAAATTAACCCCATTTTAATACGATGAGGTAGACCCGTTTGCTATTGACCCCGAAGTTGTTCAATCTTTGCAAATGGAATTTACACATTCACTGAATCAAGGATTGGCCAGCACCCAGAGATATCCAATTGACATGGCACATATGTCTAGTTAGCTTAAGATATCCTAAACAAACAAAAATTAACCCCATTTTAATACGATGAGGTAGACCCGTTTGCTATTGACCCCGAAGTTGTTCAATCTTTGCAAATGGAATTTACACATTCACTGAATCAAGGATTGGCCAGCACCCAGAGATATCCAACTGACATGGCACATATGTCTAGTTAGCTTAAGATATCCTAAACAAACAAAAATTAACCTCATTTTAATACGATGAGGTAGACCCGTTTGCTATTGACCCCGAAGTTGTTCAATCTTTGCAAATGGAATTTACACATTCACTGTATCGAGGATTGGCCAGTACCCAGAGATTTCCAACCGACATGTTATATATCTCTAGTTAGCTTAAGACATCCTAAACAAGTAAAAATTATCCCCATTTTAATACGATGAGGTAGACCCATTTGTTATTGACCCCGAAGTTGTTCAATCTTTGCAAATGGAATTTACACATTCACTGTATCGAGGATTGGAAAGTACCCAGAGATTTCCGAACGACATGCTATATATCTCTAGTTAGCTTAAGACATCCTAAACAAATAAAAATTATCCCCATTTTAATACGATGAGGTAGACCCATTTGTTATTGACCCTGAAGTTGTTCAATCTTTGCAAATGGAATTTACACATTCACTGTATCGAGGATTGGCCAGTACCCAAAGATTTCTGACCATCATGTTATATATCTCTAGTTAGCTTAAGACATCCTTAACAAATAAGAATGATCTCCATTTTAATACGATGAGATAGACCCATTTGTTATTGACCCCTAAGTTGTTCAATCTTTGCAAATGGAATTTACAAATTCACTGAATCAAGGATTGGCCAGCACCCAGAGATTTCCAAATGACATGGCACATATGTCTAGTTAGCTTAAGATATCCTAAACAAATAAAAATTAACCCCATTTTAATACGATGAGGTAGACCCGTTTGCTATTGACCCCGAAATTGTTCAATCTTTGCAAATGGAATTTACACATTCACTGTATCGAGGATTGGCCAGTACCCAGAGATTTCCAACCGACATGTTATATATTTCTGGTTAGCTTAAGACATCCTAAACAAATAAAAATTATCCCCATTTTAATACGATGAGGTAGACCCATTTGTTATTGACCCCGAAGTTGTTCAATCTTTGCAAATGGAATTTACACATTCACTGTATCGAGGATTGGCCAATACCCAGATATTTCCGACCGACATGTTATATATCTCTAGTTAGCTTAAGATATCCTAAACAAATTAGAATGATCCCCATTTTAATACGATGAGGTGGACCTATTTGTTATTGACCCCTAAGTTGTTCAATCTTTGCAAATGGAATTTACACATTCACTGTATCGAGGATTGGAAAGTACCCAGAGATTTCCGAACGACATGCTATATATCTCTAGTTAGCTTAAGACATCCTAAACAAATAAAAATTATCCCCATTTTAATACGATGAGGTAGACCCGTTTGCTATTGACCCCGAAGTTGTTCAATCTTTGCAAATGGAATTTACACATTCACTGTATCGAGGATTGGCCAGTACCCAGAGATTTCCAACCGACATGTTATATATCTCTGGTTAGCTTAAGACATCCTAAACAAATAAAAATTATCCCCATTTTAATACGATGAGGTAGACCCATTTGTTATTGACCCCGAAGTTGTTCAATCTTTGCAAATGGAATTTACACATTCACTGTATCGAGGATTGGCCAATACCCAGAGATTTCCGACCGACATGTTATATATCTCTAGTTAGCTTAAGATATCCTAAACAAATTAGAATGATCCCCATTTTAATACGATGAGGTAGACCTATTTGTTATTGACCCCTAAGTTGTTCAATTTTTGCAAATGGAATTTACACATTCACTGTATCGAGGATTGGAAAGTACCCAGAGATTTCCGAACGACATGCTATATATCTCTAGTTAGCTTAAGACATCCTAAACAAATAAAAATTAGCCACATTTTAATACGATGAGGTAGACCTATTTGTTATTGACCCCTAAGTTGTTCAATCTTTGCAAATGGAATTTACACATTCACTGTATCGAGGATTGGAAAGTACCCAGAGATTTCCGAACGACATGCTATATATCTCTAGTTAGCTTAAGACATCCTAAACAAATAAAAATTATCCCCATTTTAATACGATGAGGTAGACCCATTTGTTATTGACCCTGAAGTTGTTCAATCTTTGCAAATGGAATTTACACATTCACTGTGTACCCAAAGATTTCCGACCAACATGCTATATATCTCTAGTTAGCTTAAGACATCCTTAACAAATAAGAATGATCTCCATTTTAATACGATGAGATAGACCCATTTGTTATTGACCCCTAAATTGTTCAATCTTTGCAAATGGAATTTACAAATTCACTGAATCAAGGATTGGCCAGCACCCAGAGATATCCAACTGACATGGCACATATGTCTAGTTAGCTTAAGATATCCTAAACAAACAAAAATTAACCCCATTTTAATACGATGAGGTAGACCCGTTTGCTATTGACCCCGAAGTTGTTCAATCTTTGCAAATGGAATTTACACATTCACTGTATCGAGGATTGGTCAGTACCGAAAGATTTCCAACTGACATGATATATAGGTATAGCAGTGGCGTGTCCTGGTTGTGCTCTCAAGGTGTTCTGCTTCGGATTTTGATCACCCAAAATAATTAAAATAATAGTAATTAATTAAGAAAATTTTATATTAGAAATTTATAATAAAAATAAAATTTTCTGTATTAAAATAAAACTTTTAGAATTAGAATAAGAATCAAAAATTGTTTAGTCGTTCGGCGAACGTGTAGAACATCACTAGAAAACGCCGCTGCATCTAAAGTATAAAAAGATTAAACAAATTATTATTATTACTTTATCAAGATTCAAATAAAATAGAGATTTCATGAAAATTCGAAATTCTTATAATATTGATGCTGTTATAATTATCGGCGCCCCATTATTTCATAGTAATGATCACTATGACCATAACTAGTTTTCATATGAATAATAATGGGCACATCATACCGAATAACTAGATCAGGTGAAGTAAAAAAACTATTAATATACACAGGCAATTTATGCATTTGTAGCAACTATTCTGTTAAGTACAGTTAAATTTTAATTAGCATTATTTTTTAACAGTTCAACAAATCATTTATTTCACTTAAAATTATTATACAGTATTAAAAAATTAAAATTATAACTTACCTTGTTCTTAAAAAATTCACAAAAAATGTCAACAAACACTTCTGTATCAAACCGCGGTTACTTCAACACTAAATTCTCTTACAATAGAATTTAATAAAACAAAAACGAGAAAGACCTATGCATTTAATGTACTAGAAGGAAACAAATATATTTAATACGCACACAACTCAAAAATTGCATTTTGGCGCAAAAGGCTTATAAAATTATACCTTTAGGACAACGTTAATGAATCCCTTATAAAGCACTATAATTTACAAAAATTTCTTTTAATAATCAAAAACAATAAGAAATTAAAATGAAAAAATTTGGACGCACTGCTGTGTGCGTAGTTCTCCGCCAACTTGTCATAAGAAACTGGAGGAGATATAAAATAAAAATTTATAAAAATAAAACAAAAACGTCAAATAGAGAGAGAAAGAAAATATTTCTTGTCCAAAATCAATATTTTTGTGTCTTTGCTATTTTGTAGTACCGAATTAAGTATGGGATTAAAACAATTTTTTCCACATAGTGGAAAAATTGCATACTGGGTACAGCCTTAAAATAAATTTGTTATTGATGGTTTTGCTTTGTGTCGTTTTGTCACTTTTGTGTTTTCGATTTTAATATTTGTTGTGTTGTTTCCATCTTGCGGGTGCATCTGTATCTGTTGATACCGTAACGCGAGGCATCTATTTTAATTAAAACAAAAGACCCAAAACATAACACAACATAGTGGAACATCACACATCATCCTTCAACAAAATGCAACATTATGGTCCATCTGGTCAGAAGTCAGAACTGTTTATAATAGTTTCCTTGCAATTGTAAACCCTAATACCCGCCAAGTTTTACCAAAAGCTTTCAAGACAAATGAAATATTTAAAGAAGGATCCAAGTTCATTAAGAAGCTCTCTTGGATTAAGCCCAATCGGAATCGAATGGATTAAGACCGACCCCTCCCCTCTAAGGACCACCTAATCGGGTTTTTCCAAAATTGGTACTCAACCGCGCGAAAAAAATTAATATTGAAACTCGGGCCATCCTGGTATTCGAAACTAGCTTTCAGTAATTTTTATAGGAACGGAGTCCTGGGACTCACCAGACTACCCTTTGAATGGTTTCCCTCGCACTTGTAAATAGCAAGCCCCAAATAGCAATTTTCACCAAAATCGTTTAAGCCGAGAAAAAATAAAAAAGGAGTTCGGGCCCTACAAGGGCTCCTATACAAATTTTCTCAAAATCAGGACTCTTCGCAGTCGATGATTTTTTGATCAATCGATGAATTCTATCATACAACCGAGCTTTATGTAGCTCTGGTTTGAAATTAAATGGTTTTAAATAGTATACCTACTTTTTTTTTTTACAACGGATGGAGTTTTCCATAACGTACTGCTTTGCAGTGTGAGTGAGATTCATTCTTATTGTTTGAGAAATGGCTTAAGTTTAAATAAAAATTCGAGTTAGTATTTTGTTCACAACTCCGAGCCACAAGACTACGACAATAGGTTTCATTTGATATCCTTCTGGCACTTGAAAACCGAATTTTCAATTTTATTTTAAACCGTTCGAGCCTGAAACGAGTTTGAAAAGTTTGCTCTCCAAAACAATTGAACGAATTATTTCTTCGAGACTTCCACCATTCTTCATACATGCTTACCAAAAACGTTCGAGCTGGAAAAAAATGTATTAAAGGGAAATCGAGCTCTGCATAGTTTAGGAGTCCTTAAACTGATTTTCCGTAAAATTACACGAACTCTCCTCCCTTCAATCAAGTACCAACGCAACAAGGTTTTGTTAAATATTTGTTTCGACTCCACGGTCATAACATTGCTCTTTTCCCGTTTTTATTCCGATTTTTTTTACTTTCAAATTTAAGTCATTTTACGGATGGCATTGCCATCTGTAGTATGCCATTTGTGTTGAATTTGTTGTGCAGTGTGCATGGGTCTTAATATTCTATTCTATGTTTTCTTTACTCACCCAATTATATTACATAAACGTAGAACAATTGGAGAATAATTGGGGCGAGACCAATGTGTACTCCTTGTGCGTATGTGCGAGCGACTAAGGTATAGAAGAGTATTTTTGTTGTGTTTTCTTGTTTTTGTACGGGCAACTGATACGCGGTGGGAAAGAGCGTGCAAGTGACGCGCATGTAAAAACAAAACAACAAGCATAAAAAAACAAAAATATTCTTCAGTCTAGTTTTGGTTTTTTTGAACGAATGGTCGACATTACATTGTTATGTAAAACGGGTTCGAGATATTGGGCGAAAACACCATATTTAATTTGTGATTTAATTTTTTTTGTATTGTTGGCGTGAGGAAAATTTATATTTTTTTTTTGATAATCATAGTTTGTTAAACATTGAATAAAATTTTGTTAAACATTTAATAAAGTGTAAGAGACCAAAAATAAGTTTTGAATTTTATATAAAACAGAAGACTATAGTTTTGAAATGTTCAAAGACGAGTTCAATTTTGGCTTAAAATAGAAAATTTGGACAATTTGGTTTTATTCAACCAATAGAGTTTCCACTAATTCATACATATCATTTTCAGTACCACAACAACAAGTTTGTGTATTAGAGGAAAACATTTGTGCCGTTTATCAAAATTTTTTGCTGTTAACGTTCGGTGGTTCCCTATATCGAATATATGGTTTGTGTCCAGCCGTGTACAATTTTGAAGCATCGGGTAAACAAAAAACAAACAAGCGTTGCTACAAATATCGGAGAAGACACGTCAACGGGTGGCAACCACGAGGTCACTTAAGTTCTAAGGTGGGAGGACACTGCCGAGCATATGGGTAGCGCAACAACGTGGCTATTCACAAATTTTTGGTTTAAGGCGGGAAGACGCCCAACAATTATCTAATGTGACCAATCGATGCCAAATATATTTTTGCGGGAAGACGCCCAACAAAATAGTTTTTTTACGGTTTGTCGGCGAGTCAATGCACAACATACGGGTGACCGGTTGAGGAAATTCATTAGATAGTGAATTTTACCGGCGGTTGGGCCGCGACGCTGGAGCCCATTGATCGGCTGCTACAAGGCCGCATCGGTTCGGGTGTGGCTTCACCTGAAGCACGACGGCTACAAAGCCGCCACATTAAAGGTAAAAAAAAATTTTATCTAATTTTCACTTGTTAAACTTTTTATTTTCCGTTTTTTTTTTAAATTTCCATCTAATTTTCAACATTTAAATTTTTTTATTCTTATAAAATATTATACTGTGATCGCACGCCATGAACAGTCGCGGTGTAGGTCACAGTGGTGCGTTGGTCTCGCCTTACAATTTTAGTGCGCCAAATTGTTTTGTGACTTTTTTCTTTCTCCTTTGATTTCTACTTTTGTTTTCTTCATGTCTGCTTTTATTTTGTTTTTTCCTTAATTTTACCCGGTCATTCAGTCATTTCTTCTTTTCTTTCTTTCTCCCTCTAGCTAGGTGAAATTTTATTTGTTTAAGAATAAAAATAGCACGGCGGTTCCCAGCATTTGGTTTATTTCTGTCTTCGTTGGTCGGTCTATTCCCTTCTGTTATGAATTCGTCGTTACCCCCTTTCTTTATTTCACTTTTGACAATAAAACGAATTACTAAATTTGTTTACAGGGTTGGTATGATGGGAGCGGAGATTCCATTCTGTACCTGTCCCATAGTTAAAGGCTGGGCTTGTCACCCCCATCATCCACTTTTCAGGACACCCACAGGATCGAAATGGCGACTCCAGCATACATGTCGTCCATTCGGGGACAACCGTAAAATCCAAACGGCCCCCGTGGCACTTCGGCGGTCTCTTCAGGGAGGTCTTCTTCAGCAGACTAGGTACTTGTCAATCGGGAAGATCTGGTCGCCACTGAATGAAAAAAATTACTCATTGCACTCAGTACATAAACAGTACATTATCTCTTGGTTTAAACGTACTGTGGCCATAGGTATTTTGGTTACATGGGTCACAAAATTATATGACGATGATCCAGATAACGATTAGTGTCAGACAATTTCATACCCTACATAAACTCAGCAAGTTAAAGCATATACATTTATTCAATTTGCATGATTAAAATGCATTAACAACAGAAAACGTGACAGGCGGGATGATGAATCGTCTTAATTAATAAAAAATTGTTCTATTTAATTACCAGGGTTCAAAGATTATCAATATAAAATTAAAAATAAAAAGCAATAAAAATATTTCAGCAATATTTGTGATAACAATGTTTCTGTTCATGAATATTTTAAAAATCTTAATTTAATTTTAATTACGTTCTTTACGCTTAACTTTAATACAAAACGAAAATTTACCAAAAATTTTAAAATATAATGTCAACAAAATTTAAAATTTTAGTGATTTTATTAATTAATATTACTTTATTAAATAGTGTTCGTTCAATATGTGACCAAGTTTATAATTATTGTGATTGCGATGAAATCAAAATTGATTTTTATTATCGCATACATTGCCCTCAAAAAACACTTGTGAAACCCAACTACAATTTGGAAATTACAGTGCACTCGACAAATTTCGAAATAAATTGTTTTAATCAAAATCAGTCAAATTTTTTAGTCGACTTGTTTGCAAATTTCGATACCACCTCGTTTAATTTACATTTAAAACATTTTTTTATAATTAATTGTTTTAAAAATAATACCGATGTCGTGCTAATACAATTGCTACATAATTTAAATGTTAAATATTTGGAAACGTTAACTATTAAATCGGCCGATCTAATTACAATTGATGATGAGAATTTTTTTAAATTTTTTAATTTTAATGCTGTGCGTGTACTTCACTATGAAAACGTAACGTTTACGTCATGGAAATATTTAGGTTTAATGAGAAATTTAAATAAATTGGTTTTAAACAATAGCAATTTGAAAAAAAGTGATTTAGATATTTTAAATTTAGTGAAATTGACACAATTAACTATTTTAAATAATAAGGAATTGAAATTAACCAAGTTTATTAATTTTACAAATTTACAAATCTTAAGTTTGACGGATAACGGATTTGATAAAATCGATGAACCAATTTTAAAAAATTTAAAATTTTTAAAAAGTTTTTCAATCGACGACGATAATTTGATTGAGATTATGGACGACGCCAAATTATTTGAAAATAATAAAATAATTAGTCATTTGGCAATTAGTAATAAACGGAAGTTGTTGAGTAGGCTGCCCAACGATTTGTTGCACGATTTAAAGGTGTTGAAGAGAATATTTATAAATTGTGGTATAAAAGAAATCGATCAGTATTTTTTTAAAGAATTGAAAGAGACCACAATGCTTTTACTGCACGACAACTATTTGGAGCATTTGCCGGAGAAATTATTTTACGATCTACACAATCTCGGAATTTTAGATTTATCAGGAAATCGACTAAAGGTGCTACCTAAAAATATATTTTTTAAAAATATCCAATTAACGACGCTCGATTTATCGCACAACCAATTGCTCGATTTATCGGAGTAAGTATACAGTGAAATTAAACATCGTAATTTTAATAAATAAATAAATTTTTATTTTTTCAGTACCTACATGCTGCAATCGTTAGTAGGGCTTACCGATTTAAGTTTACGTTACAACGAATTAGTTAATTTTACGATTGACGTACATGATTTGCGTCATCTCCACAAGATTTATTTGGATCACAATAATTTAACCTTTGAAAATATTACCGGATGTCCAATAACAGGTCTTCCTAATACCGATGACCTAATGATTGATTTAAGTTGGAACATGATTTTTAACTTAACCGA
The DNA here is from genome assembly GCA_932526605.1 of Nephrotoma flavescens. Classification (NCBI taxonomy): domain Eukaryota; kingdom Metazoa; phylum Arthropoda; class Insecta; order Diptera; family Tipulidae; genus Nephrotoma; species Nephrotoma flavescens. Next base: position 202,401,585 of record OW052222.1, read on the forward strand.
CATAAAGTGCTTGCTACAATCCCAAAGTATCGCAAAATTAAAGTTAAATGGGAACTTTGTAACGGAATTATTGTCGTCACAGTTTCATTTTATACCACCATCGAATAGTTTGGTAACCAAATATGTTGAGCTGGACAGTAATGATATCGTATCAATCGAATTTTTGGACGCCAATGTAGATTATCCGCTAGACAGTTCTGAATATCAATATTACGACGATATAACAATAACGTATTCCGTGTCAATTAGTAATAATCCGATTGTTTGTCGTGATTGTGAAAATCTGTTGCACGACGATATATTGCTGGAAACTAAAGTGGATGGTGTCTATATAACATTAACCAAAGATGATCAGGAATGTACGGTCGCAACGGACTGTTCGCTCGAGGCATATTTTGCTGACGAGTTTGACTGTCCAATATTTTGCTATTGCAGCTTAATCAAATTAAACCAAGAGCTTTTAATCAACTGTGCCGGACAAAATTTACGCGAATTGCCATCTCTAGCCGATGCACCAATACACTATGAAAAGATTAATTTAGATATCAGCAATAACAGTATAGTGTTTCTAAATTTCTCACACTTTAGTACACCGATTATGAGAAAATTGAGTAAAATTAATGCGGAAAATAATCAAATTGACTCAATCGAATTTTACCATGAACCGACAAATTTGACATCCTTCAAGCTGGCCTCAAACAATTTAAAATATTTAAACTTAAGTGATATGCACATGCTGCTCGATCTTAACGTCGAATTAACAATTAAAAATAACCCATGGCATTGTGACCTCAACTCATTTAATTTTTATGTATTAAAGAGTCTGTCTAGGACTGAAATTGCCGATGGAACGGAGGTAACCTGTACTGATGTTGAAACATTGCAGCAGGAAATCAAACGGATGATGGCGCTTGGTTTAATCGTATTTTTAATTGCAATTGCAATTATTGGTTTTGGCATTTTATATTTGTTACGAAATAAGTATTATTTTAGAAAATATTTTATAGTTAGAGAGCGTTGTAGTGAATTAGATTTAAATGAAACGATTTTAGAATAAAATAATCATATTGTGAATTTTTTTTTTGTTTGTGTAGTTTTACCGTCGATTGGCAAGTGTATAATAAATAGGGCCGAATATAAAGCCTGGTTTGTACGTCATTTTATGGAAAATGGTAAGTAATATAGATTAGTATATTTTGCTAACAGCCACATAATCCCAGCATCCCATAAAATCTAAACTAAAGCATCTTTATCATTATTAAAGTTCTAATGTTCCTCACCAGATTTTTATAGGAACCCTGGACTTGGCTCTGCTTAATTAATGTTCTACTTAATTGGAAAAAAATTATTTCTTTTTTCTTCTCTTCTTTCTCACTTCTTTCTTTTATACCAAAACTGGGGAAATTTACCAAAAGTCAGCACTGGGAACGACGACGGCCGCGGTCGTCGCTACGTTTTCGCAAGTATATCTTGTTATCAATAGCATCTCTACCGACAATAGTTGACACTAATGCCAATTGTAAATTTTGAGCTTTAAGATACAATTTATTTACAGATGTGAAGTTTCTAACAGAAAATAACACAAAATCCAAATTATATATGTGTTGGTACCACTCAATATTAATCTCTTATTAGAATAAATTGAGTGTGATTTATTACACTGTTAAATTATTTTCCAAAACAAGTACATTTAAAAATTATAATTTTTAAAATAGAATTTATTTAAAATTAAAAAATATTAATAAAACACATAAATTAGTCTACAAATAAACGAAAATAAAAGCTTTAACAGAAAAAATATTTGGATTGTTATTGCAATTTTTCGCCATAAATAATGTGTATTTTATCAATCTGGGCCAATAACAAGCCACTTCCAGAGATTAGGGCAAGATACCATTATATAGGTCGGACTGGCCTATCTATAGAGAACAGTTTCCGGTATAAGGTTTTTCATAGTGGAGAAAATGTAACCTTGTTAGCTACTTCTTAATATTTAATAGGAACTTCTTCCGAAAATCATTTTGGAATCCTTTTCCATCCAACATACCCAATCCCATTATAATCGGTTAAGTATTGATCAAGTTCCATGCGAGGTGGCCATATTTCAGAACTACTTCCAAAAATCATTTAAGAATCCCATTTCCATCCAACAATATTAATCCCAATATAATCGGAAAAGAAATGCCTCAGTTCTCTCTTAGACTTAATACGATTGGATAAATTAAATTTAAAATTCGGGTGTCATTCGGACGGACAATTAACGGTCCCCCCAATTGTTATTAACAAAGTTAGATTTTCTCCGCTAGGAAAAACCTTATACTAAAACAATTCAATATGGCGGCTATTGGAATCTAATTGGATCCAATTAGAATACTACTTCCGCCATGTTTTCTAATTGGGACTGTATACGTAAACGTGTTATTTTTGTTAGAAACTTCACGGGCTCATTTATTTGTTTAAGAGATTTTGCAATTATTATATACGCCTGAATGTTGATAATGAAATACGCACAGAAAAAATATTATTTTACACTTTAAAAACGAATACCGCAAACTGTATTAATATATTGTTTGACAACTGTGTATTACAACACATTCTTCTTTGTAATTACTTCTTCAAATTTAACTTAAACCGTTTTTAAAGGTTAACAATAATTATTATCACATATATGAGGAATTCTCTATGATATCGATCACCCATCCCCCATCAGCAAAAATAAATTTTTGGGCTTTTGAATACCGTATGGCTCTACCTCTGTTAATTAACTTAAGTGTTTTTGGAGTGACTACAAATTTTTAGTTTTTTTAAATTCCATGAAAGCCGGTAGAATTCCAGCATATCCCTCTCTCAAAAAAAAAAAAAATGGCTCAATTAAAATCCAAACCACACAAATGTGTGAGTAAAAAATCTTAGTATATAATGGCGTTTTTGATAATAAATTTTGCTTGATTTGAAGTACAACCTCAACAATTTTGTGTAGGTTAGGTTTCAGTGGTTGACACTTAGGCCATTTTTTGGCCCATTGTGATACCACGCGTTCACGCCACATCATTAACCCATTCACATATTCACCTACTCACACAATTACAGTATACCACCTGCACATTGCAAGCTCCATGTCAACCTGTACATTGACATGGAAGGTGGTGTTACGAATTTTCACAACCTGGCTTATACTGCTGGCTAGTTTCAACTCAGCGGGGTCGTGGATGTTTTCACAATAAAAAAAACAAATTCCAAATAAACAAAAAAACAACAAACCGTACATTTGAAGTATTTACACAAAGAACTTACAAAATTATTTATTGATAAATATTTTCATGAGTATATCTAAACATTACACATATATTTCTGTCTTACTTTTCAACATTCTATTATAAAGAGTTTAAAAAAATTAAGACCACGAACTACTGTAATTTTATTAAATTAACCATTTTAAACTAAGCAATTCTATTATAAAGAATTATGCTAATTTAAAAAAAAAAAAAACAATAATATGTATATATGTACATATTAGATTTATATGTCTATACATATATATTTTGTAACATAACTTTAAATAAAAAAAACTAACACTTGCCTTATGAACTAATACAATAAACAAAATAACATTAAAATAGTCTTACTCTAATTCGGTGAGATGATTGGTTACTCGGCGACGCATATCTTGATGGGGTTATTACCACTGCATTGTAGGTAGTTTCACTTGTATCTTATAGTTAATATTATCCACCTTCAGTATATATTAAAAATTGTTGACTTTTGATGAAGTTTTTTTTTTATATTAAAAATTCAAGTCGTATTGTCTTGTATAGTTAAATTTTTGCACTCCACTCTCGGATATCGTTTTTCGAATCACTCATAGTAATTTTTGATTTTCTGGAACATCAACTATAATTTCACCAATTATCTTAAATTTTTTTGTTAATACTTTTTTTTCTTTTATTTTTATTTTTAGTCTTCACTCGTTAAAGTCTCGTCACCATCCCCCGGTCCCATCTTTTTCTTCACCATTCGATCTCCCTCCTATATTTTTTCTTTCTTTCGATTTAGTGATCATCCCCTCCAAATCTTTCTTATCCAATCATAATTTTTATCCTTTTATTTTTCTCCGATTTGAAAGAAAACAAAAACCAATCATCTCACATCATACTCTCATCTACTTATCATATACATAACATAAAATACATGTGCACTTAAAAGAAAATATAATTTTACAAAAAAAATACTTTATGGTTTTATGATCTTATAATCCTATTTTTCTTATAAAAAATATAATTTAAACAAAATAGTTTATGGTTTTATGGTCTTATTTTTCTTAACATTTTAAATTTAATATTACTTATTAGTACATACTATCCCTATCGTATTTAATATACTTTCAACATTCAACGTTTCCGCTCCGAGTAGTATGAACAAAACCAAAAAACTGTGAAACGATTCGAGTTGACTAACCGATCGTTTCAGTGGGTCGGCGTTGAATTCTGCACTCCATCAGAAGGTCTTAGTTGTGTTTATTAAACATCACCGATTGTAATCGATGATGAAAATTCGATTTGCATCTTGCCTCTGATGGGAATTTTGTGTATAGTATAGTGCTTTTTTTCGGATGAAAATAAGTTTTAAAGGAATGCACAAATCTGTAAGTTGGTTGAAAACACATACAAAAATAAATTTTTGACGGTACTTTTGCCGTACCCACACAAATGTGTTAGAAGGCAGCAAAAGGGATATACCTAAATGTTGACGCAGAAAGTATAAATATTTTAAGGGAGTGAGAATGAGCTTTATATAAAAAAAAAATAAAAAGAGAGTGTGAATGAAGTTTAAATGTGAACAAGAAAAAAAAGCAACGTGTCGGCGCCATCATTATAAAAAGAAAAATTGTCGAAGACTGGTGGCGAGTGCCGATTAATTTTGAGGTTCTTGCTTTAATTTTAATAATTAAAAAAAGTTGTACCATTTATATACTTAACCTAAAATGAATAAATAAAGTTGAAGATATACTGTAAAAAAATTGGTGTTATTCCACATATTCGACAACACTAAAACTGTCAGATTTTTAATCACGATCATGCAGTTCGATAGAAAAATGGGCTACGCTGATTACTAATTTCAGGTTAACATTCGAAAAATTCAAGATATTCAGAAAAAGTACCAAATTATTAATGTTTATAAAAATCAATAAAAACATGATCTAGGGTGTTTTGGGGGTAGCTGATCACGCGCATTTGAGATTGTCATTTTGAATTCGAGACAGCAGTCACAAGATGGGCGCTATAAATGTCAATGTTTCGATGGTCCGGTAAGAAAATCGATCAAAACATGGCCCAGGGGGTTTCGAGATCACTGATTATGATTTTGAGGTCACTATTTGAAAATTATATCAAAAAATTTAAGAGATTACGTGTTTAAACAATCTAATTAAAAATAAGAGATTTGTTTTAGTAGATATTTTCATTTTTCCACCATTGTTCGTGAGCTATTTTAAAAACCCAAAAACGCCTATAAAAGACCATACGGCATTAAATAGTAATCATATTTTCGAAAGGCTACTTCGAGCTAGAAATATTAAAGTTTTTTTATTTATCTGATAGATCCTCAGAATCCTGTAGATGGACAAGTTACTTAACTTCAAATTATGATGAACTAGTCCTAAGTGTCTGAATAACACAGAGGACTGGCTTCCGCAATACAGAAGAAATAAAAACTCAGCCTGAAGAAAGGAAAATTAATAACATTACAAATGTATGTGAAGTTTATCCTAATTTTCTACTAGATTAAAAAAAATGGCATTTAGTACTATTTTAAGAAAAACTTCACACTCTTATATAGAGATGTGAAGTTTATACTAAATAAATAAGTAGCATAAAAAGTGAGAATGTATTAGTGAATTGCAAACATTAAGGCGATTCTAAAAAAAAAATTGAAATTATGTACAATAATATCTGCAAACAACCAAGTATTTGTATGATTTGCTTGTATTCAATAGTTTTCAATAGTCTCAATAGTTTCAATAGTTAAAAAAAAAAAAATTACGGTAGGCTCTGTCCGGCGACATAACCGCAGGGGTTGTTAGGCGTAGAACTACTCTACTCATAAAAAGGTAAGTATTTTTTTTTGGCGATAAAAAGATAGTTTTTGAAACATTTTTCAAACATTTTATTATTTTACATCACAATTTTATGAAGAATTTGTCTATGATACGAAAAGTAACAAACCGATGAAAGAAGTTCCGGAGTTATTTTTCTAGTGAATGACAAATCTATGTAAGTATGTTCCAATGTACTTGGACAATTGGTCGGAACCATATCTAGTTTGAAATGTTGCTTCATAAACTCAAACGCTACTTCATTTCGTTAAAATCACCCATTAAAATTATTGGAACCTCTTTATCCACTGTAACCCGTTTATCAATTAATTTTGAGCTTTCTGTGTATTCCATTAATGCCGCAAGGAACGACATATTTAAATCGACCTCTTTAGCATGCGGATGAATGTAAATGGAATCAAGTATAAATTTAGACGAACCATTCAAAATAACATCCATTGACAAATATCACAACTGAATCGATCAACTGTCTTCTAACATAAATTTCAAACTCAATATGCTGACAATCTGCCACACTATTGATATTTCTATAAATTGCAACTCTACTTGCTTTACGCTGTTTATTCATCAATTTCGAACGAAGAGTGTTGTTCATATGTGATTTCAATTCAAATCCTCTAATTTTGATCGGTTGATCTTCGTACATCCTATAGTCTCACTAAGAGCAAGAAAATCAGACTTTGATAAATCTCGTCAGTTTCAATAAATTTTAATTTGATTCTACTGTCAACTGTCATAGCGTCAACATCTTGTGCTACATACATAAATATACGAAAATAACAAAATAATAATTCTACTACAAACTAAAGTGTTATCTATTATAAAATTGATTTAAAAATATAATTTAATATTGAAATAACAAGTGGATAGTTTGCAGCCATATAATTTGATTATATTTGTTCGATCTATCAAAAGAATTTCATCGCATAAAATAACGTGATTTGCGCCATTTTATCAACATCATGTCATATTTTGAGGTAACAGAAGATTACCCGCTTTACGAGCCCAATAAATCATGTCCGGTGTCATCATGTACAAGGCCAATAGCCCAAAACATGCAATTTTTGTTTGTAAATATTGTAACAAGATGTACCATCCTCAATGCAAAGGAATTATAGGTGCAGCTAAAATAAAGAAGGCAGCCGAGTCAATTTGGTTTTGCTCTACAAACTGTTCTGTCTCTAGTACCTGTGGAGCATGTCTCCAGCTCAGTTCGACACTCAATGATCTACTGAAGCGCATGGACGATGAATTTGCAATTTTAAAGGCAATGATTTCCGGCATAAAAGATTCTCAAGAATTCATTAACAACGAATTTGAATTAATAAAAGCTAACCTCAAGGATATTGGTGCGGAAAATGTTATCTTAACCAACAAATGTGATCATCTGGAAAACGCCTATAAAAACATGACATCCGTATCTGCGAACTGGAGTTTAAGACTGATGGATTTCAACAACATGAATTGAATTCCAATCTGATTGTTGCTGGTCTTCCGAACAATTCGAGAGAACCAAAGGCTGTAGCTGAGGAGATTTTAAATCGCATACAATGTCAGGAATTACTATCTGATATATCGAGCTGCGAATACATGTCCAACAAATTTAACAGACAGAAGTCACATCAAAGTAAGTCTAGCGATGTCAAACTTATCATAAAATTTAAAAATCAGGCTTCTAAAATTAAGGTGATGCAACAAAAATCTAAAACCAACTCTATATGCCAACGACATTGGATTTCAGTCGGAACAAAATATTCAACTTTATTTTCGCGACCATCTCACATCTTTACGGCAATCGTAATTTCGCGAAGCACTTAATCTCAAAAAGTTATCAAAGTATAAATACCTGTGGATTTCTGAGGGCAATATTCTCATCTGTAAATCTGAAGGGGCCACCAACACCAGGATCCAGTCAAGGGCTGATGTCCATAGACTTAAAGCATGAATCACACACTCTTGAATCACCACTGAACACATTCACATCATCATCATTCACACTCTTGAATCACAGTAATTATAGTTTTATATTCACTTTTATTAGAATTGGATCTCTAACATTTCTGTTTATTATTAATATTTTATTCAAACTACACATCAATTACATTTCCAACTTTTTAACCACTGTATATTATTATTATTGTTATTGTTGTTGTTGTTTACATATTTTCTATTTATTATTATTATTTTCTCTTTTGACATCAAATAATTTTGTTTTGTCTTGTTGTCATACTGGAATTGAATTAAAACCTTATAAATGTCATTTTGGCATTTGGATAAAGGCTCAACTACACTACAATATTTTTTACCACTACATGGTCGGTTTATTTGATCGATATTTTTATTTTGATGAATGGCTCGGTAGTCTTACCAATTTAATTAAGCGGCGCGAAATAATTTTATTTATTATGAATGGTTACATTAATTTGATTATTATTAATTTCAATGGGCAGCTCAATGAACTTTAATCTTATTTATCAAAACATACGTAGTATAAGAAAAAAAAATGAGTGAGTCCATTAGTACTCTCAAGGAGATTTGTAAACATGGCGTGTGTAAAGTACGTGGGTACAGTTTACTTTGAAGGAAGAAGGAATGCAATTTTACTAACCAGAGTTTTTCATTTGTTTATTATCGTTAAATTGGTCTATACTCTTTCGGTATAATCGACGCAATTGGATTTTGGTAGCTAAAATAAGATATATTTTATACTGTCGACTCTTACTTTAAAAATTTTCATTGAAAAACTGCATAATATGGTCGTCCCATATCTAGTAGTAAATATATTTCGATCTGAGTTCATGTGGTTCAGCTTGAGGAACAGCAACATTAATATTGAAATCCCCGCTCATAATCACCGGCAAAAGATGATAGTCTCCTTCGAGAATTTTTGAAGTTCTTTAGGATATGGTGCAAGGACGAAATGTATGAACTTCATTATGTCTTCGAAAGATTTATTCGGCGAGGTTAATACAACTACAGAAAGCATCTTATTCCCATTGAGAAGCTGAAGTTCAGCCGTATATATATCATCAATGAGTTGTGTTGTTACGCTCATACCAGTTGTTTGTCCAACGATGATTTCTTTATGCGAGGTGACTGTATGGTATGAGTATTCTATTTGAATTTTTATATATTGTTACTCCGGCAGCTCACTCACCGTCTCTCTTGAACTGAACGCAGATCTGGAAAAGCAAGAAAATTGAGTATCCTTGCGTGACTGTGTCAGTTAGGTCGAGGTGATGTGTATGACCTAAGACTCTGACAGTTCAATGTTAAAAACCAGACGTCATTATTATCTCGTACAAAATTCGCCATTACAACGGATAAAGCGGATTTGTTGTGAGGCACAATAGCTAATTTTGAAGAAGACCCATTGAAGTCCCATTTTTACGTCCATGGTAGACGACATGGTCATCGATAGCCGACGTGATGAACAGTCCTTCGAGACTCGTTACTCGTGCTAAAGCAATATACACAATTTATTAACTGTGTCTTTTATCGTAAGAGTATATACTGACTATCTCGTTGTAGGTACCACCGTGTGATGCATGAACTGTGGTGGCACATGAAGGTACGACGCTTTACATTAATTGTTGTTTATGCTTAACATTAATTGTTGTTTCGATTAAAAGTTGAGCTTCTTCTAGAAATGGGCACCAACCGGTCGATATTCGTTTTCTGCGCCCATCCAGCTTCAAGCCACCTGACCTTTTTTGCCAACTTGTGAATTTGAACCGAAATCCATCCAGAGTCGTTTGACATTTTTTACTGTTGACGTTTTCATCGTTCTCGTTGTCCTGGTTAGGATGCCTATGCATTCGATATACTTTAGACAGCCTATAGTTCCATTCGCCAGTCCATTTGTTACGTCAATATTGGTTTTGAAAAAGTACGGCAGATTATTTGTGTCCACTATGCTCATTTTATGGATCTTTTGACGGAATTGATACTCCGGCAGCCCACTGACCATCTCTATTGAACTGAAAACAGCATTCAAACGTAGGAATATTAACAAGTTTGTCATTGCGCAGCCAGGTCTCGAAAACCAAATGAATTGAGCATACCTGCATGACTGTGACCTGAGACTCTGGCAGTTCAATGTTAAAAACGAGATGTCATTATAACCCCATTCAGTAGAAGACATGATCATTGATAGCCGACGTGTGAACAGCGCCTAGAGACTCGTCACTCGTGATAAAGCAATATACAGCAGTTGTTGACTGTGTTTTTAATCGTATGAGTATGCAATTTCGTAATCGTAATTCGCATTTCGTATCGTAATTTTTTTTTTTTTTGATTTTTCTGATCGATGGAAATGTCGATGGTTTCTATTTCATTCATTAAATTAATTTTTTCATTTTCCCTACTATTATACATATACATAAAAGCATGCCATGTATAGTAAAAATTGTTTTTGTTGAGTTTCTTGCTTTTTTTTTCAAACGAAGTAGGTATACGTCATTTCCGTTCGTTTCATTTACAAGTTTACTCTAATACAAAAAATTTTGGTAGGCGCGCGTAAAGATGTTTACACATCAAAAATTTAGATAAGCTGCTTGTATACATAGGTTCCGGTAATCTACAGCCTCAAATTATTGGTTTGTCTGAAATTTGGATTTACGACAATGAAGTCGCGAATTATGGTGTAAAGGGGTACGATCTATTCACTTCTTGCCTGCATGATAAACGGTCGGGAGGTGTTGCTGTTTATGCCCATGGCAGTCTAAATTGCAAACAATTTAATCTACTTTTCCAAACATTCAACGCGGTCGGTCTGACGTTCTTTATAAATTCTAAATTAGTTTGTATTATTTGTATTTATCGTCTTGGTTATACAGATATCTCCAGTTTTATTGATGAATTCAGTGGGCTTTTGGAAGGTCTATCCCACTCTAACTTAATTATCATGGGTGATTTTAATATCGACTTTCTCAAGCAGAATGCAATGCTTGATAGGCTGCTGATTTTATTATCGGAACATGGTTTGGATAATATTCTTGAACCAACACGAATTACAAATACCACAGCTACTTGTATTGATAATGTAATTCATAGATTTGATCAAAGGTATTTTCCGGCAGTTTCCTACAGTGTGTGTATTAGACTTAAACATTTCAGATCATTGTCTAATTGAAATTAAATTAACAGGTACTGCCTTTAACACAAAATCTACATCTCGGAGAACCTTTGAAGTTTTACAGATTGATTTCAATAAGCTAAAGGAACTACTATTGTATGAAGTATGGACTGATGTTTATTCTTGCCTAGATGCTTCTAAGGCCTACGATAATTTTATTAAAATTTTTAAAGGTCATATTAAAAAAAGCACTTCCATTAAGTTGTTTGCCAATAGATCAACCAAGCTAAAGCCATGGATGTCTGATGATCTATTGAGACTTATACGTAAAAGAAATAATATTTGTCGCCTTTCAAAGAAACATAACAGCAACCGTAGATTGAAACAATATAGCTTGACGCTGTGTGACTCTGTTAACCTACAAATTGATATAACCAAAAACAGCTTTTATTCTCAAAAGTTCATCAACAATGGTAGTGATATCGTAATAATTGGAAAACAGTCAATGAAATAGTTAACGGACAGCCTGATCCTGTTGAAATTAAAGAAATTGTTAATCAAAGAGGCTGCAAAATATCTGGTAAAGTGCAGATTGCTAATGAATTTAACGAGTTCTTTACTAGTGTTGGTGATGCAAATGCTACCAGTCTCCTCTTGGATGATGACAAAAATAGATTAATATGTAAATATTACCAATCTATAGATAGTTGCGTTTTTTCGGAAATTTCATCTGAAGAAGTGTATTTTACAATTCTTTCGCTAAAAAATAATTCAACTCCTGGTTTGGATGGGATTTCAAATAATGTTGTTAAAAAAATGTCCTGGTTCTTAGTTGACGTCTTATCTTTTATTTTCAGTTTAAGCTTGGTAACTGGAATTTTTCCTACATCGTTAAAGCGAACCTTAGTTGTTCCGATCTTTAAAAATAATGTTAAAACAAGTATGAACAACTATAGACCAATCTCTCTACTTTCGGTCTTCTCGAAAATATTTGAAAAACCCATAAAAAGTAGAATTGTTTTCTTCCTAGAAAAAAGAGACTTTTTCTCTCCTGACCAATATAGTTTTAGGAAAAATAAAAATACTGAACAAGCTATTGTATCTTTCCTAGAACAAGTAACTGAACATATTGATAAAGGGCCAAGGTATCTACTCTATTTATAGATTTAACAAAGGCTTTTAACAGAGTTCAACATAGCACATTGTTAAAAAAGCTATATTGTTGTGGATTCAGAGGGATAACACGGGATTGGTTGTCCTCGTACTTGAATGGGCGAACGCAATTGGTTAGAGTAAATGGACAATTAAGTAAAGAGTTGCCGATAAATGTGGGAGTCCCACAGGGTTCTGTCTTAGGACCTTTATTATTTTTATTGTAAATGGTATCTTTCGACAACAATTTCGAAGGCCTCCAACTGCTTTGGCTGACGATTTCTTGTTTACATATGCTAGTCCAAGCTATCAAGATAATATTACGCTCATAGATCAAGATTTAAGCAGTTTGTCTATTTGGTTGGAAGCACATAATTGTGTTTTGAGTCACAAAACGAAATTATTACATTTTAGGGATACCCCATCGTTGTATCTTGAGACAACGTATCATACTTTCAAATGCAGCAGAAACAATAACACGCAATGCCCTCCTAATGACTGCTTCTTAGTGAACACTGTTGATGAATTTCGATATCTAGGTATTATTATTGATCGAGATTTAAATTGGAAAGCGCACACACAAGGGCTGAAAACTAGACTATCATTGGTCTCCAGAAAAATGTATGTTTTACGGCTATTTTGTCCGCAATTGTTACTTAGGACGATTTACTTTGCATTAGCAGACTCAATACTGCAATATGGTTTATCATGTTGAGGTAGTGCTTGCAATGCAACACTACGTCCTATCTACGTGCGACAAAAGCAGTTAATCAGAATAATGTGCTTTAAACCATCTTTTTCGCCTTTGTGGGCATTATTTGAAAATCTCGTCATACTTCCTCTACGTCACTTATTCGTCTTCAAGATACTTAGAATATTCTATGTTAAAAGTGGGAATAATTTTGTGACTCATGCAGGGTATAATCTCAGATCTAATCATACCTCCTTGAAACATATTCCTAAGTTTAGATTAGATCTATAACGGAGAAACTTTATTAATATCGTTGCACCAATCATTTTTAACAATTTACCGTTGGATATACGTAAGTGCGGCAACTTCTCTAGCTTTTCAATATACCTTAAGGAATGGCTTCATCAAACTAAAAATATTGACCATCTTTTTCAACTATTGGTTTAAAATATTGTTGCTTTTTATTGGTTTTTAAAATTACATATATATGTTTAAAATTAAATGGTGTAGTTTAAGAGGTTTTAATCATTAGATTAAAATATTTGTACTATTTTGTTATTAATGCTTAAAAGCTATTTAAATAACTTTAATTATAAAACTAAATTTCGTTTAATAATATTTTTGCAGTTAGTTTGTAATAAATTATTTTTTATTTTAAACGCCTAAATGTTCTGTTTTCACACATACATTCATAACATTTGTTGTTTTTGTAGTTTTAGGATAAATTTAGTATAAACTTCATACCGGTCATTACAAGGCAAATATGGTGACCTGCCAGTAGCACGGGTTGAACTGACAAGACCGTTTTTTAAAATAGGAGTCGATTATGGTGAAGCTGTTATGACTCACTTAACTCGAGATGAAGAACTTAAGCCATACAAAGAGTATATTCTATATTTGCGTATTTGTATGTGTTAACGCCAAAGCGGTTCCTCATTTTGGCACCATATCGATCGAAAGCCGCGATTAAGTCAGCCAAGTTTCACCTAAAACGATCAATGGATGAGATATCAACACTGCATGTTGAGATAGAAGCCGCATATTGAATTCTCGACCCCTTTTTATAATTTTCAATGAAGGTTTAAATGCTTTAACCCCAACGCATATTCTGTGTATCAATTTTGTCCCAAAATGTGTGAAACGAAATGAGTGTGTACGTATTCGATTATTTTTTCTTCACTCATTTTAAATGAGTAAGTTACGGGACAAAATCGATATACTGGTTGGCCGCCCTACAGTTAAACTTATACTGCTGAAGACTTCACAGAAACTAAATTATCCAGATTATCTAGATGTCAATGAGTTCAGAACTTCAATCAACGGTTCTTGAAGCGGTGGAGTCTGGAATATTTAATTTATTTCCAACAAAGAAATAAATGGAATGTGGATCAATATCGACCATATAGTCGTGATTCAAGAAGACAGTTTACCTCCAACGAAGTGACTCTCAGGTTGACTCGTCCAGCTATAGCCAGGACCAGACAAAAATATTCGAGTGTTTCTCTTAAAATCACTTATGGGGCTTACTAAACGCCAAATACATAAATTGTGGTTGCTACAATTCAAAGCGGCTGGGATACTAATGAACCAGAATTTGAATAACATGAAGTATAAAAGTGACATAGCATCTTTAATCGAGTATTATAGATAATCTTAAACATCTACCTTTTAATATGCTAGTGAAGTTTATCCAAACTAATCCAAAGAATACAAGAACAACAAACTTATTGTAATAGTATTGGTGTAGCGTGTAAGTAAACATCCAGGCGAATTTTTATTGTGTAAATTAGACGAGATGTGATTTTTTAATTGGCCTGTACTTTCTAAGTATTTAGCACGAACTTCAGTGACAGTGGTACACTGTCTAAACCCAAACGAGTATCCCTAATAAATTATTTGATTTTCTAATGGGTCTGACAGGGTGTCCCATGAGATTTAAAAATGTGATTTTTTAATGGGTCTAAGGTACATTCCAAAGTCATTCTAAGTATTTTCTAAGCATTTAGCATGAACTTTAGTAACATTGGTACACTGTCTAAATCCAAACGGGTGTCGTTAGTAAATTATTTGATTTCCTAATGGGTCTGACAGGGTGTCCCATGAGATTTAAAAATGTGGTTTTTTAATGGGTCTTAGGTACATCCCAAAGTCATTCTTGGTATTTTCTTAGCATTTAGCATGAACTTCAGTAACATTGGTACACTGTCTAAGCCCAAACGAGTGTCTTTAGTAAATTATTTGATTTTCTAATGGGTCTGACAGGGTGTCCCATGAGATTTAAAAGTGTGATTTTTTAATGGGTCTAAGGTACATTCCAAAGTCATTCTAAGTATTTTCTAAGCATTTAGCATGAACTTTAGTAACATTGGTACACTGTCTAAATCCAAACGGGTGTCGTTAGTAAATTATTTGATTTCCTAATGGGTCTGGCAGGGTGTCCCATGAGATTTAACAATGTCATTTTTTAATGGGTCTTGGGTACATTCCAAAGTCATTCTAAGTATTTTCTAAGCATTTAGCATTGACTTCAGTAACATTGGTACACTGACTTAACTCAAACGAGTGTCCCTAGTAAATTATTTGATTTTATAATGAGTCTGACAGGTTGTCGCATGAGATTGGCTTAGAGGCTGGCTCTGAGAGAGGCTTAGACAGTGTACCAATGTTACTGAAGTCCATGCTAAATGCTTAGAAAATACTAAGAATGACTTTGTAATGTACCTAAGGCCCATGGAAAAATCACATCTCGTCTAAATTACACAATATAACTTCGCCTGAATGTTTACTTACACCAATACTATTTTTTGGATTAGTTTGGATAAACTTCACTATACATCCTTTTAATTACGTAAACTACGACAAATAGTTTTGTTAACTTTCAATATCTTCAAGTTTTGAATTTTTAAAGATATTTCCTATTAACAAGGTTACATTTTTTCCGTTTCGAGAAACAAAATACTGCAAAATGTGCTCTTAAAAAGACCAATTCGATTTATATGGTGGTATCTTGCCAATTTCTCTGGAAGCGGCTTATTATTGGTCCAAATTAATAAGATTGATAAAATACTCAAGATTTACAGCTCAAAATTGCTATTAACATTTTTCCATGCGAAAAAACATAATACAGGAAAATGTTCCCTAAAGATTGGCTAAATCGACCTATATGACGGTATCTTGGCCTCATCTTTGGAAGTGGCTTGGTATTTGCGCAGGTTGATTATGATTGAAGATAGTATTCTACAAGGTTGCATTTTAATCGATCGGAAAAACCAATACCGCAAAAGGTCCTCTAAAGGTAGGCCAATTTTACCTATATAATTGTATTTTGCCCTGATCTCTGGAAGTGACTTTAGCAATTTAACTGGTTAAAAGAATTTATACCCTAATGGTTTTATGCCCCAACTGCTTAGTAGACTAATCCACCTGTTTTTCTATTGTTTAATGATGTTAACAGCATTTTCTATTTGATGAGCCTTTTGCTGAAGACCATCAATATTTTGCTCTTTTGAGCAGGTTGGGTGAAGAACTTTAGCCATAATTTTGATTGGATGATTATTCTTATCCTCACATTTAAACCACTGATGTTCCTTGGAATTTGCTTTGTAGCGAGTCTTCTATAAGTTTTAGAGTCTGCAACACTAATTTTCGTGACACCAATGCTAGATAAAAGATGTTTAATTCCACCAAACTGATTTGAGTTTAGAGAAAATCACTCTACTGCTTAAATAGTTCACAGAATAACGGATGCCATTGAGGCTGCAAGTGAAAATATGAAGATGTGGTCTAGTATTGTCTTAGATGTAGCTCAAGCTTTCGACAAGGGTTAGTACTAAGGGCTTGTATTTATACTGCATCGAAACCTGTCTAAAAATATTATCAATTAGGTATATTATATTATTAGGTTAGGTTAGGTTTCAGTGGCTACTATCGCACACTTAAGCCAATTATGGCCCATTGTGATACTACAGGATCCGACACCATAAACTCCCCTTACACCCATTTATGCTATTTAGCGTAAAAGATCTCGCACATTACAGCTTTTGAGGTCCATAGTGTATTTTTATTTTTTTATTTAATTCAGTTATAAAATACAGATTTAAACTGAATATAAAACGGTCTGCGTCGATCCCTTTGAAATCATAGTGGAGTGGATTTTTTTTTAAAGACAAAAATATTAATGTTAATATTGTTGTAACTAAAAATATTTTAATTAAGCGCGAAGTTTCCGAGACCCATTCCAATCTATCACTTTTCTTTCGAATTTCTTTGCGCCTTCCATAGTTCCATTTTCTATACTCTAAGACATTCCTTACAAAAGTCTGAGTCTTGACTATCTCAAGACCTTTTCGCTCTATTAAAGGCAAACCCACAGACTTTCCGGCACTCCGCAAGTGCCGGGTTCCACCAAACAGGTTTACGCTTCCCCCTCAGCTATGTTAAAGGGCAGGCTACCCTCATAAGGGCATTGCAAGCCCTAGTCAGAGTGTCCACCATTGAATCGAGTTCACTACTCGTGTCGAGGAGTCCTGGAACTCTAGATGGAATGATGCTCTCCAATACCTCCTTATACATATACATGCCATACTGTCCTTCTGGGCTTTTCTGTTCATGTACTGTTTTGTAATATTGAGATTAACCCCCCGATTCTGACGATAAGACTACTAAGACTATCTTAGTTAAAACTTTCATGTTAAGACTTTATTTTTTAAGACTAAAGTCTTCATTGAAATTCTGAAGACAGTAGTCTTAAATCATATATTAGAAACTCTCCAAAGACTTTTGTAGAGCTGTCGAAACCAAATTTTTACCATATTGTTTCAAATTTATGAACGAAAAGCGACAGTTCAATTCGAAATTATTAAAAAAAAACTCAAATTTATGTTTTATATATGCTGAAAGAGTATATAATATTTTATTTTGAATAATTTTTCCGGTTTTTATAGTCAAATACATATAATTATTGTTTTTGTTTAAATGTCAAAATTATGATTCCTAAGACCACCTATTTCGCTGATATTAACGAAGACAACTTTTTGACTACTGACAGATAAGACTAAGTGCAGAATACGAATTTAAAGTATCTAGTCTTCGTTAAGACAAAAGTTTTCGCTAAGACTGAAAATACGTCTGTGACTGTACGTTAGAATCGGGGGGTAAGTTTAAATGTGAAAAGTCACGATGGTCGGAGAAGGAATGCTCCTTAGTGAAATAAATTCGGAGACCAGAGTAATATCCAGAACCTCCTGTCTATTACTAGTAATAAAGGTGGGTTCTTGGCCTATATTACTAATAGTGAGGTTAGGTTAGGTTTCAGTGGTTGACACTTAGGCCATTTTTTGCCCATTGTGATACCACGCATTTACGCTACATCATTAACCCATTCACCTACTCACACAACTACAGTATACCACCTGCACATTGCAAGCTCCATGTCAACCTGTACATTGACGTGGACGGTGGGCCAGCGCTCTTCTGCACTCCATCAGTGAGAGGGTCTTAGTTGTGTTTATTAACATCACCGATTGTAATCGATGATGAAAATTCGATTTGCATCTACCCTCTGATGGGATTCGATCCCAGTACCTCCCGGTCCAAGTGCCGAAGCTTTAACTACTGCACCACTTGTCCGGTAATAGTGAGGTTAATTCTTTAAAAAAAAAAAAAAAAAAAAAAAAAAAACTCACCCCTTTCATTTATATCCGAGCTACCCCAAATGGTACGGTGCGCGTTGGCGCCGCACCCCAGGATAACTCCCACCTTCCGTCGAGTTCATCTGGCGGCACTAGCATCGCCCGGTCCATGTAGGCGCTCCGTCTCTACACAGACCGCAGTAATTTCCCCATTGCTATACTGTGGAAGTAGAAAAACATTTATATTATTTCCCACCAATATACACGATCTGCCCTATCCAGTCACATGAGCGTAAAAAAAAGTGTAACCTTTCGGTCGCAGACCAAGTCTGAGAAGTAGCGCCGCCGAAGCAGCCTTGGGGTGATGTAAGTTTATCTGCACACACCTAATCATTGATAACAGTCTTCACTTACCTTAATTGCGACAGCAGTGCTACGTTGGTTAGTTGGACCCAACGGAATCCTCCGTCCCACTTCCTGCGCAGTCCCTAAAATTAAGGTGGCCTCGGAATCCAATGTATTCCCCTGTCAAGGGATAGCCGGCTCCTTAGGACGCTAGTCAATCCCTCACTCGGGTTCGCCACTAGCTGCAGTGTCTCCCCTGGAGAGATATCACTCCTCGCTTTCTTTAGCAAGCTGAACTTCTTTCCCCCCGTTCTCAGGCTGCGCAGTAGTTTGTTTCACTCCGACCTCGTCCTACCTGAAAACCTTAAGTGTAATATAGGCGAAGCAGAAGTTGATAACCCCTTTGGTTTTTGGAGCCAGGGGTCCCTTGTTGATCTCCAGAATTGATGATCTGAAATTGCCCATAGGCTCCTCCTGCTTATTCCCTGTCGGAAGATCTGGATTGCACACCTGAATACGCCTCAGGGATTCATCAAAGTTAGCAGGTATTTCCTCTTTAGGAACTGCCTTGAGCTACGCTCCCGGTCATACTTCGCCTACCTCCTCGATCGCCTTCCTGTACAAGAAAGCCGATCGTTGATCAGCGCACGCGATCAGCTTCAGCCATCGCAGATACCAACCCGCCCGCATCCCTGCATATTGGCGGTGGTCCCGGATGTTGTCCAGGAACTCATCGATGGTCGACGTGATCATACGTATACAATATTTGCTCTTAAAAATAAAATTTAATATATACACATGGTTAAATAATTTATCTATTTTATCTATTTTCTGATTTATCTATTTTGTGATTTAATTTTAATAAATTTGTTATTTGGTTTTCAATTAAATTAACTATTGTTCTAATAACTGTGAGACGGCTAAAAATCATAAAATCTATCAATATCTGTGATATAAAAGGAAAATATAACTGTGATGTTATTAAATATTTTTTTTTTTTTTTTTTTTTTTTAATTAAATAATAATGTCTGTGTGCTGTGAATGTAGTGCCAAAGTGGCTGAAAACTTTTTTATTTGTGCTGGCGAATGTAATAAACTTATTCATTTTGGATGTGCGGGGATTAAAAAACCTGTGTTTGATGCCATTTCGATAATTCCTAACTTTTCATGGCGATACGGTGTATGTATCGATGTTTATAAAAATCTCAAGGAAACGAGTGATCACATGCGTAATTCTATCAATGCTATATCAGCGTCCTTGTCATTGCTAAATAAAACATCAGCCGCTATTAATAATAACGTAGTAAATTTGTTAAAACCAACACCATCTCAACAGTCGTCGTCTGTAAAAACAAAAAAAACAACAACACAAACTGATATGGAATCTGCTACACCAATACTTACAAGATCAAAGAGTAGTGTGAATATAATGGCATAACAACGGCTTCAACTGCTAAATCGTTAGACAATAATGTGGACTCGCCTAAAAATATTTTTATTGGTAGTGGTGACTTGAACTCTACTTTGCGTACCGTTGAACCGCTACGGTGGATTTTTACTTCTCGATTATGCAAGGACGGATCTCATGATGTATATCAAAAACAAATTTGAAGTCGAGAAACCTGTATTATATTGCTTTCGACGTAATGATGATCGCGATTTTGTATCTTTCAAAATTGGTATTCCTGTAAGCAAATTTAACCAAATGCTGGATTCATCGGCATGGTCTTCTGGAGTATTGATTAAAGAATTTTTAAATTCACGTCGGAAATCAATGAATAATAATTATTTAGTCCCACGCTCAGCTCTAACGACATTGTAACAATATCTACTGCAACCTCAACCGATTTTATACCATTTTCAAATCCGATGCCGCTGTCTGCTCCTAACGCTAGCGGAATTCGATCAAAATCGCGTGAAATGTACCTATCGGTGTTGGAAAATGAATATGATGCCATTTGCATTACGGAAACATGGCTGACAAGCTCGCACAACTCTGCAGTGTACTTCCCTCCAGACTACTATGTCTTCAGACGCGATCGTTATATGGATCTTGAATCGACAGCGAGAGGTGGCGGAGTTCTGCTAGCTGTTTCGAAAGATATACGTGCAGATATTATTGACCTTGGGAGTAACAAGTTGTAGATTTTGGCTGTTAAACTTGCTTTCAGTGGAAAGCTGGTGTTGATAGTTGCTATTTACATACCATACGGATCCTCCGTTAATATATATGGTGAGCTGTCTTTATTTTTCTCAAACCACCTAGCAGTTGCAGCTCCTGATTTTGATTCTGTGATGATTTTGGGTGATCTTAACTTACCGAAAATAAAATGGCTTACTGTTGATGATGAACTTCTGCCATTCAATGGTGATCTAACTTCAGATCTGGTGATGGACTCAATCTGTTCACTCGGGCTAAGACAGATTAATAACATCGAGAACCAGTGCAGCAATATCCTCGATCTGGTATTCATTCCAGTAGAAATACACGGCACAATCATTGCTTGTAATGATCTCGGCGGTTCTTCAAGTATTTTTCACATACCATTACATATCCAATTAATATTTGGAAATTGTGTTAATGTTAACATAAATTTTAATTCTAGTGAGTCTTTCAACTTTAAAAAGGGAAATTATAATGCTTTAAATGAGTTTCTGGACAATATTAATTGGGATCAATATATAGTTTAGATGCTTATATTGATCAATTTTATAAAATAATGGACTTGGCAATTGAACAATTTATTCCCCGTTCACCTATAGTTTCGTCGATGCGCGAGCCATGGTTTAATAGTCGCCTATCAGGATTAAAAAATCGGAAATCTTAAGCTCATAAAAAATATAAATTAAACCCATCCGTCGTAAATTATCGAATATTTAGTGCTCTTAAATCTCAATTTAAAATTTTAAATCGTTTCTTGTATAATTTATAAATTGTCGAGATCGAACCAAATATTAGAAACAACCTTAAATGTTTCTGGAGTTATGTTGATTCGAAACGGAATTATAGAGGAATACCCTCTCAAATGTCTTTCAATTCTTTGACTGAGTGATCCACAAAGTATCACTGACATGTTTGCAGCATTTTTTGAAAATGTGTATGTCCCGTCTTCGAGAGGAAATGACGAACTTGTTTTTAGTAATAATCCAAACATTCTATTTCAGTTTACTACCGATGACGTTCTGCACGCTCTGTTGAATGTAAACGTGAATATGAGTTGTGGCCCGGACAAAATTCACCCGCTGGTGTTGAAAAAGTGTGTTTCGGTCTTGGCTCAGCCGCTTACGAACATCTTCAATTTGAGTTTGAAGAGTGGAGTTTTTCCTTCAATTTGGAAATCCAGTTTCATAAACCAATTTTCAAGAGTGGACGGAGAACGGATATCGAAAATTACCGCGGTATTTCTACCTTAGATAGAAAATAATTAAATTATTTAATTATTTGAATCGATGGTCAAGGACCGCATCTTTTTCTTAACTAAAAATTCCATCTCAGTAAACCAGCATGGGTTTTACCCTGGACGGTCAACTGTGACAAACCTTGCTTTGTTCACAAATTTTTTGACGTTAACATTTGAAGGCGGTGATGGTGTTGAGGTAGTGTTTACTGATTTTAGCAAAGCTTTCGATAAAATTGATCATGTGTTACTGGTAAAGAAGCTGAGACAGCTCAACATGTGTGATGCCCTTCCTTTAAAATGGATCTTTTCATATTTGACGAACAGAACTCAAAAAGTTAAATTAAATAATATTTTATCTAGAGGCATAAATGTTTTGTCTGCGCCCTACAAGGTAGCCACATTGGACCTCTATTATTTATTGCATTCATAGATGATGTGAAGCGGTGCTTCAAACACTGTAAGTTTCTGATTTACGCTGATGACGTAAAAATCTTTTGTAAGATTAGAAATGATCGCGATCTGCTAAATCTACAACAGGAATTAAACGTTTTCTGCGACTAGTGTAGCTTGAATAAGCTTTGCCTGAACGTTTCTAAATGTAAAGTTATGAACTTTTCTAACTTCATTCTTTTCTAGATTTAGGGGTTTTGTTTTCACGAGATTTATCGTTTATGGGCCATATTGACAGATGTATTAATAAGGCTAATTCAATGTTAAGGTTTTTAATCCGTTTTCCAAAGATTTTCATGATCCATATACTCTAAAAGTCCTCTTTGCTTCATTTGTTCGATCGCACTTGGAGTATGCGTCAATTGTCTGGAATCCGTACTATAACAATTCCTCTAACCGTATAGAATCAATCCAGAGGCGACTTATGTTTTTTGCCTTAACGCGACTTCCTCGAGAGATAAGCGCCCCTAAGTATGTGCTTCCATCGTATCTGAGCCGTTGTTTCCTACTGAATATTGAACCATTGTTCGTCCGAAGACAAATTTCTTGCGCAATGTTTGTGCACGATGTTTTAAGGGACCGAATTGATTGTTCACATCTACTGTCCTTGTTTTCAATACATGCCCCAGTGAGATCACTCAGACACCGAGGCTTAGTGATTGATCTGCACTTCCATGGGTCTAATTTTGGTATGTCGGGCCCGGTTTGTAATTCTAGCCGTGTATTTAATAATGTATCTACCGTGTTCGATTTTAATTTGTCCAGAGATGAATTTAAAAGAGTTCTAAAATTTTTTTTATTCAAATTTAATTTATATTAATAAGCCTAATTGTAAATACCAGATGTAAAATTAATACTGTTGGTGAAATAAATAAACTCTGAGGAAAACCAGGTTAAGTGCATTAAACATCAACCTCCATTTTTCGCCGGTGATGCTATCATCTTCATGGCTCTTGTCCACGATGACTAGCACCACCTTCCCCTCCTTCACAACGTCGCTGAACAGCTTAGGCCCCTTTTTTGACTGTGGTACCTGAAGCTTGGCCCGTTTCCTTTCGGCATCCAAACCCCCTGCTCCTCCTCGCCAGAGTTTTGCTAACATCGGCAATATAGTTCTTCGCCTACTTAACTTTTTGCCTCTGTTCTTCCGTCCACCGCGCCTCCGGGCGGTAGCCAGTCTATCCAAGGCACGCAAGGCCGAACGCTGAGTCCTATACGTTCGAACCGAAGGAGCAATGCCCTTCTCCTTCTTACCGCTACTACTGGTTCCTGGTTTGCAAATCTCGGAATCAGTTTTAGATCCACTGACGGCTGGAGTGGCAGACTCCCTTGTCTCCACCAGCATTTAAGAAGTGCTGGCCACTTCTTTTTGTTTTTTTAATTTTAGATTCCACATTGTATTTCCACGAATATCGGAGAAAATGATGGTCCGCCCGTGCGAGATCCGTATAGACGGGTAAGGTTAGATACAACTAACTGGGAATCGCCAATTATCCAGAGGGCTCCGTTCACGACTGGGCTTTGTTAAATGGGCCCCAGCATAGTCGATCATCAGCATGGGTCGTATAACACCTTAATCCAGCAAATTGACAATCCACGAACTCTCACCGGCAGCGCCATGTCCCCCTCTAACATTCACCCACCCACTCAGCTATTCATATATCCCAAACCAATGGTACCATTCCATTCAAGAGATGCCCCGTTTATAGGCATTCCCACCTCCGTCCTTGGAGACGCCATCAGTTCGCACTTCGATGCTGGGTATCATAGGCATTCAGAATTTAGTGAACTGAGGTTAACCACCCCTCAGTTCCCTGAGACTCTCCTCCCAGCATAACTGCGGTTGGGCTTATTTAATTCAATGTTAACCTACCTATCGATACGCCGTCCACTATCCACCACCTGTGACCCGAAAATTATTAAATATCAACATTTAGTTTCAAAATTTTAAAATGCATAATTCCTATAATAAAAATTGTCACTAATGGCAAGTCACACATTAATCGTTCGTGACTTGTCATAAATAATTCAGCTATGAACACTAATCATCGCAGACATGTCACGCATGAATATTACTCCCATTCTCTCATAAAGTTCTATATACATGTCATGTGTGAAAGTCATTAGTCTTTATCATAAGATTTGGTGCCGGGGTTTCTCATCGTCTCTTAACAACATTTTAAAGACGGGGTATGTTGCAGCACGTTTTCGCCTTACTACACAGAGAGAAAAGTGTAGTAAAATTCAACAAAAATTGCAATGAAATTGACGACAAATGCAATGAAATTTCAACCCATTACAAGGGTAATAACATTTACTGTATAATGTAGCAAAACTTGATAGTAGTAGATTTAATTACAAGCGAATTAAAATTCATTAGAATGTAATGAAATGGTTTTCTATATCTGTAGTAAAATTTACTGCAAGCCTAATAAAATTTATTAACTTCTTAGTAATATCTTGTAGTGAAACTTATTACCACCGATGTCAAACATATTACAATGTAATGAAATTGCTTTCTATATTTGTTGTAAAAGTTATTGCAACTGTAATAAGATATACTTCCAAATTGTGGCTTATTACATTGAACTGCAATCGTAATAAAACTGGGATCAAATAAAATAATCCGCTGTAAAAATTTAAACTGAAACACACGATTAATTTTTAACTTTTATTGATAACAAAAAAAATCATTATTTAACCTAATTTTATAAATTAAATTACCTTAAATCTAAGGGCCAGTCTACCATCAGACAATTTGTGAGGTAAACTAGGATAGTACTGAAATTCACATATATTATTCAAACTTAAGTTTTCTGAGTTATCTTTTAGAATAAATGCATTCAAATTCATATCATAGTCATAGAACATTTGTGTAGATACTATAATAACATTATCATGACATACTATCATTTCAAATATTTTATACATCACTTTGTCATGTTGCTTGGATAAAAAGAATCCCGATCTATAGGAAGTCCCCTTAAAATCTATATCATTGGCAAAAATCTGGATACCATGAAGTCCAAATTCGTTCAGCTGTTTGAAGTAAAACTTTTCAGATTCGATATACATTCGATGGTGATGGTGGGCAGAAAGGACTGATTGCTCATCAGAAACCAGTGAACTACGGCTTTTTGGACGGCGTTCAACTAGTCCTTTTCTCCTTAAAGTTTTTAATGTGTTATTGTACGTGGTATAGAATTGACCTCGGGCTCGGCCACCGTTCCCACTTTCAACAAAATAACAGTTCTAAAATACATAATATTCATACAGTTAATACATAATTTAAACGTTTTTGAAAAAATGTTGAAAATAGGGAAGACACCTACCTTTGTTTCAAATGGAAACAATTTTACTATGACATTAGCAATGATGTTACATTCTTTTGCGCCAATTAGAATATCATTGAAAATTGCATATTCTACGATTATTCCTATAAGTTCCTTTCTCTCACTGGAGTTAAAAGGAACCGTTTTCTGGAAAAAAGGCTGCCCCGGAAATTCGATTTTAATATATGCTCAATGTTCTATAAAAAAAGGAATGAAACAGATTAAGAATTCAATTTCTGTTTAACAAACAGTTTATGATACTAACCAAAGAATCTTTAGCTGATTTAGGCGAGATTGGTTGTAAATTTGTTTGTGATGCATTTGCCGCTGATGAAACCCAATCCATAACCGACAAAGAACCGATCGAAACTGTATCCGCCAATGATCTTGGGGGAAAATTCTACAGAAACAAATCATTAGTTGGGAAGACTATAAAGAGCTGAAAAATAATACCTTCGGAATTCTCCAGTCCACTAATTTCGATTTAAATAAAATTCTGGCCCGCATTAGTGGTGGTGGTATTAGAACATCAATGTCCGAGAAAGTGATATCTTTTAGACAATCAACATCTAAATTTTGATCTAATTAATTTTAAAATATAATGCTTATTGCTTATACAATTTTAAGTTTGCGTGTAGAAATTGGTTTAACAGTTACCATGAAAATTTTGACATAATTCTGGAAGACCTCATTTTAATAAAGGATTTATAACAGCTTCTACTCCATTTTCAATTAAAGCATCACTACTCGGCTTCGGGTGATCTATAGTTCTATCTGGTGTATGGTGTATGGACTATCTTCTGCAGATCCATCCGCTGTCTCAATTTGAATAGGACTTACTGAGCTTAATATATAATAACTGGTTTCCGACTCGGTGATCTCGTTAATCCTCCCATCAATGCCATCAACACCACTTACGTCGTTGAGTTCCATTTAAAATTTTGTGGCTTACAGCAAAGTATCTAAAAATTTCAAATATTTGCTTATTTATATATAATAATTTAAGTGTAGTTTCTTAATTACATTAAAATTATACGAATCTTTTCATAATACTTGTCGCTGTTATTTATCATCCGAATCGACGCTACAATTCCAGTGTAATCACGTTTCACTACACTCGTAATAACTATAACTACAATATTTCGTATTTTTACAACACATGAACTAAATTTCATTACATGGGTAGTATATGGTGGTAAATTTGTGAGGACATACAGAAATTTGCGCCATATTGGTCAATACATTCAAAAAAAAATATATGAAGTTCATCCATTACACACATTAACTAAAAGTCCTAAAAACGGTGTAATTATAAATAATTACATATTTTCAAAATTATTATAAATATATTTGGAGTAAAATTTAAAGTTACGGATGTTAAAAGAACGTAGGATTATTGACAGATGATAACTAACAAGTTGAAATATCGACAGGCCTCACGAAAAAATTCTTTATAGTATATAAAAGCAAAACTATACTCTTTAATATTTGTTTTAATGTTATTAATCAACAAACATATACTTACCAAGACACTAATTCACATTAATTCACTCACTGCACAAGTATAATTGCAGACAAAAATCACGCAAACTAAATTTATAATTAAAATATGTATTATTAATCCTTACTGTTCGAGAAACACCTTAATAATGACCAATTTACCGTAGTTCTCCTTTTTTCCTCTCAATTTTCTACCAAATTTACTACGAATGGAATAAACAAAACTATTCGACCATGAAATTTACTACACTTACAAATAACGTAGTAATAGTTACCACGAATGGTAGTTAATTTTACTACAATAGGTTATGCAATATTAATGTAGTAACAATTATTACATGTGATTACAACTCAATTTTACAACGAACGCAGTTAATTTTACTTCGTTATGAAAACAAAATAAATGTTCGGGTGGTAGATGAAGAAATTTGACTACATTTGTAATAAATTTTGACTACAAATGTAATAAATTAAAAAAATCTGACTATTTCTACTACAAAAGAACTATACCTATTCTAAATTGTTCAGTTTTGTAATGAATTTTACAACTAATGATTTTTTCCTAAATCATTTCTCGGTTTTGTAAATTTTATTGCAATTATTTTTCTCTGTGTAACACAAACGAAAAAATCTTTTTAAAAATTTGTTGGCAACAATTAATCGTCTGAGTAACTGTGGTAAATTTTACAATTTGGTGAATTTTACCTCTTTTTATGATTTAATCTTTGCAATTAGTTTTGTGCGGTTCGCGTTTCTCATCCTACTTTATGCCTGCCAAATCAAGGACGTACGGCTATAGACCCGATTTTCGTATAACCTTCTGTACACTGCATAGCTCCATACCAACCTATAGCACTGGCATTAAAGATGGGTCAGATCATGTAAGATCCCGTTCTTGTATCCTGCCTCTATCGGGATTCAGACTCGGTACCTCCCGACCCAAACGTAAAAACTTTAACCACTGTGCCGTTTTATATTTTTATTTTATTTTTTCCATCCGTTTCTCTTAAGCATCAATTATAAAATGAAAATAATTTTACACATGCATAAACACGGGTCGTACTTGAGTTTTACGTGGAGGCAAGTGCTGCTTGAGTTTTATTTGAAAATGCAGTGTGTGGAAAGGAGAAATATTGGCATTAAAACAAGTCAAGTAAGACGTTTCGAGAAATCTTTAAAATTTGCGTTTAAAATTTTTCCATAAAAGGATTTACCGTGATGCTTCTTTGGTAGGTCGAAGAAACATCCGATATCGGTTTCGGCGGTGTAGACGCTAGTAAACTTTTAAAGGAGTTAAATGCATAAACTCATTACAAGTACAACACGAGAGGAATATAAAGTATAACCGAAAAGTAAAAGTTATTAATAAAAAAACCTTGGGCAACCGACATGTTAATTTTTTCTTTAGAAGTAAAAAGTTTCATAAATTAAGAAAAAAACTACTTCTTACTCGTACTCTGGATATTGTGCAGATAATAAAAAAGTACTGAAGAAATATAAAGTCGAAAGCAAAATATTTTCTCAACTTTCTTGAAAACAACCTTAATAAACCGTACATTTTATGGACAAACTTTAATGAATTTATATTAAATAGACAGTCACGTAATGAAATTATTGAATTCAATGTACACCCAATAAAATTTGTGCCAACAAAAATGTGTTGACCTATACCAAATAAAAAAACATCCAGGAATGCGTATAGTGGGAGAAAGTGTTTTTCTTAATTCGTCTAAACTCTAAAACCGTCTAATTACTTATGTACCTACTTTTTACCGTTGTCCTTTCCATCACCCCATCAATGTCTGTGTATTTATGAATTTAGCACTAAAATATGTATATACAGAAATGTCTAAGGATATCAAATTTCAATTAACTAAAATAAATATTCAATTATCTTCGATTTTCTTTTGGTTCCCGTTTATTTTTCGTACAATCGTATTAATTTTTTTCCTTTTAAATTTCATTTTTATTAATTTACTATTGTCTGGGAGCTACGCTATTTTAAAGTAATTTATTCTACTGTTTATCGTTTTTGCCGGAAAAATTGAAAGGGACATACAAAAAAAAACACAGAAAATGAATTTTTGGAAACAATACTTAAATGTCTGGATGTCGATGTACATAAGGTGAAATGGGATTTTGTCGGAAAAGTATGATTTTCCTTAAAACACTACAAAAATCAATAATTTCAATTTTGTAATAAATAAACAGATCACGGAAAATGGACTGTATGCCACTGTGAAATGCCATATAAGATATCAGTCGATACGGTAATCATAAAAAATTGTCACAAAAGAATCGAAATATGAATTTTTAATCGTTTATTATCACGTTACGTAAACATGTATGCTTTTTATGATTCTGGGTTTTATTTTAAAACATTATATAATTCTGCCTTCTGTGTAACATCACAAAGTATGTAAATACAATTCCTTTGTATTGTAAAACGTATTATAATTTTCTGAACGGATTCAGTATATGTATGTCAGACATACATACGAGTACATACATACATATATTACACATATAATCTTTTTCTTATTATGATGGAAGCGTTCGAATTATTATATGTCGCCTCCCTTAAGCTAAATTTATTTGTGCTGTATTAATCTGAATTTAAATATTCAATTAAATTATAACCCAGTAATTTAATCCGTTTTTAATTTATGTCTTTGCATCGTTTGGTGGAAATTATTCTGTAACAAGGATTTGAGATTCTAGAAGAGGCAAAAGTGCGGAACAATCAAATTTTAATGGGTGTAAAAAATGCAGCAATCTCTATTTTCTAAAATGTTTTCGTTTTACACATTAAAGTCGAATTTATATTTTTTGACTTAAATGTATGGTACTGAGCACGCTTTAATAGAAGATCATCTCAAAGTTGACAAGGGCACCCGAACATTTGCGGCATGGAAATCAAACCAATGCAAAATTTGATGAAAGACATAATGATATTTGTTGGTATCGGGAACCCTTCCAAATTCCGACTCCCCAAAAATTGATTATTGGCACATATACTTCTGAACACCTTCTAATAGAAAGTCATCTCAAAGTGGATGGCTGTTCTTGATATTCAGACCTTCGATTCCCCCTTCTAGTCAAAATTCAACTTTTTCTCTAGACAATAAACTTTCGGAATTCAAAAAACATTGTCATCGAAGATTTCGAAAAATTTTAATCAAAACCATAGATCAAGATCTAATTCAAATTCACGTTGTCGTAACAATTCGCGATCAAATTCTAGAAATTCTTTCAACCCTTTTCAATCATTCGACTGAGAATAATTTCATTTGATTTTATCATCATCATTTTGGCACAAAGGCCTTAAAATGTAAACCAAATTGTAAATTTGAATCAAATAACTCCGATAACAAAGTGTTACTGGCTGGCTACTGCCATCCTGCAGATTTCATCTAATATCCCGCAGAGGCCTCACACGGTGATTTTTTCCGGCTATAACTTAGGGAGAAATGCGAAGGTCGTGGTGTTTGAGGCTTGCAGGTATTCTGGCTTACACCGTGATTACAGAGATTTTATAAAAAGGAAAAACGCAAATAATAAATAACCCGGATGTTCCGCCGAATTTGGTCGGCCGGAACCTGAGGAACGAACAAAGCAAAATAAAATTAAAAAAAATAAAAAATTATAACGGAAGAGAGGTGCCTTGGTGTGCGCATCCGTCCGAACTCAAACGGTGATAGACACCGGTTTCGAATCCAGATGCGAGCACCAAGGGACCACCCACCCTACGCCGAACCGAAGAGAGACGTCCCTCCCTCATCATACCCAACCGAAAAATTTTAGAAATTCATTTTATTTGTTTATATAAAAAAAACATAAAGGAAAGGGAAAGACAACTTGACATAAATGCACACCAAAAAGTATGAGGGTGCCATTGCCAACCAATGCCTCGAGCGCGCAACCCGCAACTATCATGCGGCGCGCGATTACAATATTATTTTAAAATTTAAAGAAAATTTAAAATATATAAAATAAGAGAAATAAAACTAAAAATAAAAAAATCGTACCTTAACTAACACCACGTGGGCGTGCGACCTTGGGGCGGCCGTTCGTTGCGGGGCTTTTCCTCGATAATCAAAAAATAAATAACCGGCTGGCTACCGTTAGTTGCGGGGCCTGTCCCCGATAATCAAAACAAAATAAATAGCCGGTTGGCTACAGTTAGTTGCGGCTCGGTTATGCCGTTCCCCGCTCCACCGATGCAGCTACTCGACGCCGCCGCTGTACCCGACCGGCACAGGTGCTACGAAAGTGCCCGAAAATAGTGTGGCAACCGTTGGCAAATGTGTCGCTCTAGCCGATATGTATTATATCAAGCCCACCGAATCAAATCACAAACAATTTACACAAAAACACTTTTTCAATATCATAATTAAAATATCGACAACCAATCACGAATTTATCTTATTTTCAAAAAAAAATTTCCTCAATACCAATATGGCCGAACATTCCAACCATAGGTGTACAAAATCACAAATACGTTTATTATGTAAATTTATTAATTCCCAATTAATTCGATAAATGCAAATTAATATAAGGTATAATTTATTTCCATGTTTATTTTAATCATCAGTTTTCAATTCACAATAAAATACTCAGTTTTTTTTGTTTCATTTTCTTAATTTAATTTATATCAAAAAAAAAAATTTAACTCTTTCCTTTAATTCCCAAAACAAGACTTTTTGTATTAAAACTCCAAACAAGACTTTTTTATTTTAATTACCAAGCAAGACTAACTAACAAAAAAAAATTCGCGCGTCACATAACGGCGCGCAGAACGTTCTCGAAGAGTATAGTTCCTTCTCTGTTCTCAATGCGAATTGATGTAAACGAGAAGCATATAAGGAAAAACACTCTTCGATGACACATTCTTTCACACACTCGGTGCCCACATTGGTCTCGCTCTCTTGTCATTTTTATTCAATCGCGCCATCACAACAAGGTGTACAAAACAAAAACCGTCGCGCGTGCGTTCAGCACACAACAAACAATCAACTCCGAAAGTAAAGACACAAACCGAGGAAAATATAAAATACAAAAATTGAGCAATAAATTCCGAAAGTAAAGACACCAACCGAGGGGAATATAAAATTCAAAAATTGTGGTTCCGACCGCACTGTCGTAAGAAAATTTTCAAAAAAATAAACAGTCATTCACAATCGGCGGTGTGTAATGGCGGTTCTATGTAAAACTAGCCGCCTTTTAATTTACGAAATTTTTCTTCGGACTCATTTTTTAATTTTTACATGTGCAGATGTCTCAGTCGTGCTAGCCCGTTTTGTTCGGAATCCAAGTGTCGACCAATCATTCAGGTTGTTCGCAGCGAACGGTTCTTCGGTAAATGCGTACGGGACTAAATTCTTAAAACTTGACATCGGACTGCGCCGCAAATTCTATTGGAAGTTAATACTTTCTGACGTGTTGATGCCTATCATCGGCTCAGATTTTTTGAGGAAAACTGGGTTACATTAACCTCTCTGTATTCAGATGGAACTGCTTCCTCCTATGATGATACTACTGTATCTAGGATCAACAAGTCAACAATGAACAAAGGACTTTTCAACGTTATATTAAAATTTTTAACCGACGGACATTCCAAAAACAGCAATTTCAACAACTTTCGAACTATTTGAATTTTGTAGAATGACTTTCGGCCTTAGGAATACAGCACACTCGTTTCAACGTCTTATGCATTCAGCACTACGCGGACTTGACTTCTGTTTTGTATATTTGCACGACGTGCTCATTGCCTCGTGAAATTATGTCGCATGAACGGGTTCAAGTCATCAAAAATTTCGAATGACCACAGACTATTAAATAACTGAATCGCTTGTTAGGCATGACCAACTTTTATCGACGCTTCATTCCTGGTGCCGTTGCTAACCAGGAACTGTTGAATGACCACCTAAAAGGTTACACTAAGAACATTCGAGTTCCAATACAATGGTCAACGGTGGCTATAGAAGCGTTCAATAATTGTAAAAATAAACTTACGGATGCTACTTTACTTATTGATTCATCATCATCATCATCAGCACCTCTGGCCATCATGGTTGACGCTTCCGATACGGCGAACAGAGCAGTAGTTCAGCAGTTTGTATCGGATACTTGACAACCACTCGGTTTCTTTTCAGTACAGTGCCTATGATCGTGAACTTCTCGACGCTTATTCGCGAATTAAACATCCCAGTTTTCCGATTTAGTGATCGAAAAGCGCTAATTTAGTGATCATATTGAGAGGTCGAAAATATATCAATTTGAGCATCAGTTTACGCCACATTTCGTAAAAAATCTTCGAATACTAGCCGAGTAGTATTAAAAATAGCATTAAATAATATTGATAAAATATACATATTTTATGCTGTATAAGATAGCAGAAAATTTCCAGTAGAAAAAACGTGTTTTTCTATTCACCGATAGAGGCATCATAATCACAAAAATGAATTTTTTTCTGCTGATATTTTTCGAAACCAGCAGAAAATTTTTGGAATTTTTATGAAAAATCAAAGAATTTATGAAAAAGAAGATAAAATTTTTGTTTAAACGTTTTGAAGCAAAGAACGTTAATTTTCTTTGAAAAACGATTTGCGTATGTATAGTGTAAAGACTCTCAAAATATACAAAAATTAGCATAACCATCATTATGCAAATACAGGGCAACATCAAAAAAATCGACATCGTTGATAGCACTCCTTACATTTTTGAAGTCATTTTAAAGTAAAACGTTTTCAGTTTTTTAACAAAAGTGTTAGAAAACCCCCCTGTAACTACCCTGGGTGTATGTTTTTATGGTAGTCTAGATCATAACCTATATACAGGTGCAACATAAGGTTCACACCTGCCGTCAGCAGCCTTCCATATATTTTTGAAGTCAATTTAATGTGAAATGTTTTCAGTTTTTTAACAAAAGTGTTAGAAAAACCCCCATGTAACTACCCTGGGTGTATGTTTTTATGGTAGCCTAGATCATAACCTATATGCATGAGCAACATAAGGTTCACACCTGCCGTCAGTAACCTTCCATACATTTTTGAAGTCATTTTATTGTAAAATATTTTCAGTTTTTTAACAATAGTGTTAGAAAACCCCCCTGTAACTACCCTTGGTGTATGTTTTTATGGTAGCCTAGATCATAACCTATATACAAGTGCAACATAAGATTCGCACCTGCCGTCAGTAGCCTTCAGGGGGGTTTTTCTAACACTTTTGTTAAAAAACTGAAAACATTTTACAATAAAATGACTTCAAAAATGTATGGGAGGTTACTGACGCCAGGTGTGAATCTTATGTTGCTCATGCATATAGGTTATGATCTAGGCTACTATAAAAACATACACCCAGGGTAGTTACATGGGGGTTTTTCTAACACTTTTGTTAAAAAACTGAAAACATTTTACAATTAAATGAATTCAAAAATGTATGGAAGGTTACTGACGGCAAGTGTGAATCTTATGTTGCTCATGCGTATAGGTTATGATCTAGGCTACCATAAAAACAAACACCCAGGTTAGTTACAGAGGGGTTTTTCTAACACTTTTGTTAAAAAACTGAAAACATTTCACATTAAAATGACTTCAAAAATGTATGGAAGGCTACTGACGCCAGGTGTGACTCTTATGTTGCTCATGCATATAGGTTATGATCTAGGCTACTATAAAAACATACACCCAGGGTAGTTACATGGGGGTTTTTCTAACACTTTTGTTAAAAAACTGAAAACATTTTACAATTAAATGAATTCAAAAATGTATGGAAGGTTACTGACGGCAAGTGTGAATCTTATGTTGCTCATGCGTATAGGTTATGATCTAGGCTACCATAAAAACAAACACCCAGGTTAGTTACAGAGGGGTTTTTCTAACACTTTTGTTAAAAAACTGAAAACATTTCACATTAAAATGACTTCAAAAATGTATGGAAGGCTACTGACGCCAGGTGTGACTCTTATGTTGCTCATGCATATAGAGTATGATCTAGGTTACCATAAAAACATACACCCAGGGTAGTTACAGGGGGGTTTTGCTAACACTTTTGTTAAAAAACTGAAAACATTTCACATTAGATTGACTTCAAAAATATATGGAAGGCTGCGGACGGCAGGTGTGAATCTTATGTTGCACCTGTATATAGGTTATGATCTAGACTACCATAAAATATACACCCAGGGTAGTTACAGGGGGGTTTTTCTAACACTTTTGTTAAAAATTTGAAAACATTTCACTTTCTTTAAAATGACTTCAAAAATGTAAGGAGTGCTATCAACGATGTCGATTTTTTTGATGTTGCCCTGTATTTGCATAATGATGGTTATGGTAATTTTTGTATATTTTGAGAGCTTTACACTATACATACGCAAATCGTTTTTCAAAGAAAATTAACTTTGCTACAAAACGTTTAAACAAAAATTTTCTCTTCTTCTCCATAAATTCTTTGATTTTTCATAAAACTTTCTGCTGATAATTATTAATTTTCATAAAAATTCCAAAAATTTTCTGCTGGTTTCGAAAAATATCAGCATAAAAAAAATTCATTTTTGTGATCATGATGCCTCTAGCGGTGAATAGCAAAACACGTTTTTCTGCTGGAAATTTTCTGCTATCTTATACAGCATACATATTTTAGATATTTCTTTGTAGATGGCGCTGACGCAATCGCAAAAAAGGTATCGATAAGGTAGTTTCCTTTTTATTATTGCCAACAGATGGCATTCGAATTATTATTAATTTGAAACAAAATTATGACTATAAAGCCTCAGCTACAATGCATCCGCTCCGTTCCGTTCCGTTTCCCTAAAACAATTTCCGTCCCGTCTTTTCCGTTCGCTAGTTACAATGTATCCGTTCCGCTTGTCAAAATCACATTTAAATGAAAGTAATTAAAACGTTATGGAGGATTATGAAATTTTAAAGTTGCTGTGCGATTTGTATATTTTATACAAAAAAAATATTGAAAAACATTTAAAACAAGGCGATGGTGGGTACGTCTTTTAAATTTAGACAGAAAGAGCGCTGGATATTACAACACAACATTTTTACGAATGAACGAAATAGTTGTTGAGGTTATGCTTTCCACTCTTCCGTAAAATTTTAATTTTTTAAAAAAAACTGGCCGTCTTCTCCGCTCCATTGTAATCAACCTTTCCGTTTTCATGGTGAATTATATGTAAGATGTCAAATTTTAATTTTTACGGAAAAGTGGAACGTGGCGGAGCGGATGCATTGTAACTGAGGCTTAACTCGTGACATGTCTTTAACTAAGTATATCAATTGGTCTAGCTTTTTATTCACTATTTTCAAATCCTTACTACAACAGCAAGGTATTTGGCGAGCTGGTCGTATACCAGCCGTAATCGTAAACAATATTATTTTACGATTACGGCTGGTATTTTTTGTGTATCTGATTTTGTTGTTGTAGCTGTGATGTTTTTTCAAAGAGGCTGAATTCCTGTATTTAACCTAATTAAGTTTAATGGGGGCGGCACTATATTTTCTTGTGTCATGTTCCACGTTTTGTTGAAATGGTTACTTCTGCATTTTTCTATATAAAAAAAAAACATTATTTGAAAAAATCGACTTAAAATGGAAATGTCGTTACCTGGATGCAGTAAATACTGTTGGTGTCGATCGACGGTTCTGCAGAGAACTGTGTTACAGTGTGCGATAATTTTGACGATTTCTCTTGAATTTTATCTGTACGTCCTGTTGTTATTGTAGCTATAGTGGCTTTCTTTAAGTTTGAATTATCGATTTGATTATTAAAACCAATTAACTTCAATGTTCTGTTAGGGTGTAGGGCGAATTAGATGATGGTGGCGTATGGTTTTGAGTCTCGCTCAAACAATCGTTAAATTCGTTTGGTGGCATTTGGTCTGTAGTATATGAAAATTATTTTATATGGTAAATGTGGTATAGTAATTAAATCAAATATACCTGACATGGTTAAGATAGCTATAGATAACAACCTGGTTTGGTACTCTGCTTCAAAGGTTGATGTTACGTAATCTTGAAAATCCACTTCCTGGCTATCCATTTCCATGCACATATACAAAAAAAAAATGTGTGGCGAATTTTATTGGCAATTAATTACAGCTTTGATGTAGCAGCGGTATTAGAATATAATTATTTTTGCAAAACAGCCTAATATATTTAAATTTAATTGGTGTAACAGGAAAAATCTCATGGGCATCTGGTATATTATTGCATTGGATTATGCCAAGCGTAACTTGTGAATTTAGAGGCCTTGTGAAGAATGGTGATGTGCCCTGAAACCGTTTGCCAATGACCATTGTAACTCCTTCTTGATCTATAAATTCCGAAATTAAAAACAGGATATTGTCCGAAATACAACAGCATTTGTCAGCTTCGCAATTTTTTAATACGAAATCATCAAATATAAAGTTACTTGAATCCGAATCGGGATTTCCTTGGCCTATTCAAAATACCTAACAATTTATTAAGTTTTTCTCTGCCGAACCCAGCAGGGCCACATGAAATACGGCCGGAAAATTTAAACGGATTTCAAAATATTTTCAAACTTATTAAATTAATTGTATTCAAATTTACCATGATAGATGCAGACTGAAGTATAAATCCAACTTCTATAATATTTCAATGGCTAATCTCCTCCAAGATTTTCGAAATTCATTTTTTACCGGTACAACATTTCCGTATAAAACTGCTCGATTATGAAATAGTTGTCGAATACAATTTTTAGGTGAAACTTTCATTTATTTGTGTTTTCATACAAAGTATCTACGCCAACTTTGACCATTTTTCGATTTTTTTTGTGTTTGTCCATTGAAATATTTTCTAACAATTCATTTTTCCTGTCGGATTTCATGATAGGGCAAGATCATGAAATCTGACCGAAAAAATGAATTAAAATAATTAAATAATACATCAAAATAATTATACATATATTTCTGGAATTTTTACAATTTTAAAATTCAAAACACTTCAATGGCATCTCATAAAATGCAACGGCGACGAACCTGGGGCGTGAAAAATGAATTTCGAAAATCTTCTAGGAGGTTAGCCATTGCTCTTTAAACATTATAGAAGTTGCATTTCTCCCGTCGAAACGCAAAACCTAGTAACTGCGACTTACTAGATTTTGTGATTATTTGTTTTATTAAACCGGAATAAAATTATGTTTCTAACGCTCTGAGAATTATTTATTTTTAACTTTATTCAAAAACCAATCACCTAGTAACTTTACTCAAAATATCTATTTACAAAAATAGTTCCACACAGAACCTATAACTATGTACTTTTTTAATTTATTTGATCATAAAAAATGAAAGAGATAGCTACATTTATCCAACTGATGGTTGTTCTTCGTGTCTATGCTATGTTCTTTGCGTATTTAGTCGTGTGTTAACTGTCATTAGTTGCAGTTTGTCATTAAAATGCAGTCGTGTGGAAAAATAATGGTTGCATATTAATATATTTTTTACAGAAACTAGTAATTTTTAAATGATACTAGATTATGTGAGAAAGAGTGGATTGTGCACAAAACATAGTATCTTTTAAAAATTACTAGGTTATGTTGTAATATGATGTTTAGTGTTTTCATTTTATAGTCAGAACATGTCATACAATACATAGTAATTTTTCAAAAGTTACTATGTTTTGTTAGAAATTGTCGTTTTTTATTCGAACGAAAATAATGATCATTGGTAAAAATCCAAATTTGGCTTCTCGCTAAACTCAACTTTATTCTACCAACAAAAGAAAACATTATAATATTCGATTTACGGTCAAATTTGTGAAATACTGTAGCCAGTTTGTTTGACCCTGTCTCTCCCATTCAAAATTGCAATCTTATTAAAATGTTTTTAGGCCTCGTGTAGGAAACGCAGCAGGGCATTTAAAAGCAGCAAACACGTCGGAAGATTTTTCATCTGATGACTCTTTGGCGGATACCACGTATTGTCCCAATAAACATTGCATGGATGATTCCACAGATGAAGAATCGACTATCCCATCGTTTATGGCATTCATAAACCACCTCTCTCTCTCTCTCTCTCTCTCACCACCGCCATTCGTAAATCATAATGATCTGCCACATTGAAACACCTTCACCACTCGCGGTCCACCAAGCTAAAAAGAAAAAATCAGCTGTAGCCGCACTAAAGCTATTAAATGAATGTAGTTGCAAAAAAAAATGTGAGCTGACATTTCAGAATTTTTGACGGCAAGCTATATTTGACCAGTTCAGTCAGTTGTTTTTTGAGGCATTTATTTTACAAAATAAAAAACATTACCACTCGTCATCCACAAAACGTAAGTACACCTACGTATACCATATTCCACTCAACGCACAAAATTCGTCGAAACAAATTGTGTGTACGGCTATGTTCCTTCACACCATTGGTAGGAAAACTGATGGATTAATCACTTTCCTTCGGATTAATCAATTTTTTAAATGAAGAAATGTAAATTCAGGATTGGTGCCATTAACTGACCATCGTGGTGATGTGATAAACAGAATTAAGGTAGAAAAATCGTAGATATATGTCATCGGAAATAACAGTCAAATTTATGTGGAATGATTTTATTACCAAATTTGGAAATGCTGCTTCTTACGTAACATATTCAAAAATTTTCAAAAAGGAAAACATCGGTTTTGATAAGCCATCACAGGACGAATGCCCTGTGTGTGCTGAACACAAAAAACAACAAAAGGAGTTGAAAGATGTAGAAGCAGCTAGATGTTCACATGATATACCATCGATTCCGATGATGACTTCTGCATTAGCCAATCATTCGCTGACTGTGTGATTTGCCAACAATTTATTAACCATAAATTAAATTACATACAAGCACGAAAATATTACAAAATCGACAAGACATATGAGTGGCCCCAAACCGTTAATTTATTTACAGTGGATATGCAAAAGGTAATCATTATACCGAAAATGAAATCGAAGAACTCCTATTTTGTTAGTCGCTTAGTAGTGTTCAACGAAACGTTTGCGCCACTTCATCAACACGATCAATCTAATCTGTGTGTCCTTTGGCATGAAGCAATAACGGGTCGGTCTGCTTCAGATGTTGCGTTTTCTTTCTTAAATATTATTCTCGAGACGAGATGTATCGAAATTTATTTTTTGGGCTGACAACTGTTCCGCCCAAAATAAAAATTGGATTCTCTATTCGGCATTGCTGACAGTGGTAAATCAGAATTGGAGCCCAGAAACTATCCCAATAAAATATTTTGATCCAGGGCATTCCTACATGAGATCGGATTCGGTACATGGCAACTTGGTGGATTTAATAAAAAAGCTGACGGAAAAAACATTTGCCGACTTCTTACCGAAACCGACTTTTAAACAACTTTAAAAACATCTGCCAGAAAAGGACACAAAAAAATGAACTACCTTTTTTAAAGGACATAGAAGTGGACGAGTTCCGGCGAGGATCAAAAAATTTATGTTATAAATATAAACATGAATGTGAAACTTTTCATGTATTTGATCAGATTACAAAACTAAAAGAGATTAAACTTCCTGATAAAAGAACGGAACCAACTGGAATGAATGCAACGAAAATGAAAAATATTTCAGATCAACTATTACCTCAAATGCCAGTCCGGAAAATAGTTTTTTGGGAAGAGTTAAAAACGAATGAAAATGCGCGTGATTTATGCAATTTTTACGAGTATGTTCCTTTACTTTAATTTTTATAATAATATGTAGCAGAGTAGCTATTCTTTCTCTATTTATGTTACATTAGTTACTTAAGTGATCAATTTTGTATTTTTATTTTCTATTTTAAGTTAAATTTAATGAATATTTTATTATTTCTTATAAAAAAATGTGATGCATTTTTTGTTCTTATTTCATAATGATACATGAATGTGATTATAATTATCTAATACAATTTTTTATAAAATAATATTATAAGTGGCTAAAACGAATTAATAAAATGGCCTGTAATTTTTCGTTCAAAATTTTTGTTTTATTTCACGGAGATGCTAATCGAATGTTCACTAGTGAATTACATGGAAAAGTATTTCAATATTCTACAGAACCAAGCAAGTCAGAGTTACTATGATTTGATTCGAATTTCTTAATTTTTTTCTATGGAAAATTTTCACCCTATTTTAGACAGAACAAAGTAACTTGACAGTTACTAGGTGTTGTGTGAAATTGATATAAATTTTTGTATGGAAAATTGTTGTCATCGACTTTAACCACAAATAATTTTTCTATTAGTAGGTTTTATGGAAAATGAATGATAACATTTGAAAATAAAATGTTCTTTAAATAAGAATACAAAAAAATTATGAAAAAAATTTAATATTACACCCGAAAAAGATATGAAATGCAAAACCTTAATTTCCCTCAAACTTGTAAAAACGAGTTGCTAGGTTTTGTGAGATAGGGGGAGATTTATACACCAGTCTGCATCCATCATAGTAAATTTGAATACTTTTAAATCTAATAAATTTGAAAATATTTTTAAATCCGTTTAAATTTTTCCGGTCGTATTTCATGATTCCGCCCCAGATTCAACCACCCATTCCGCTAACTCTACTGAAATTTTATTAGGGACCTCTGGGATTTCAGAAAAAATGTCATTCTTCGACGTCTGAAATTAATAACTCATCATTAATTTCGTCGTCCTCAAACCAATGACGAGTAGTGTGATCTGCTTCATCATCATCTAACGTGATTGACACTTCCATCAAAAGAGACTGATACTGCTTCCGAATCGACATTTAAAGACATTTCAGTACATTGATCTGCTTCGGTTTCGGCCCGTAGCCTTCTGCGTAGCTGCTGATTCGACAACAAAAATGCTGGTTTTCCGTCAGTAACGGAATTGAGAACTTTTGCAAGTTGTCAACCAAAAAAAATATAATTCGGGAAATACCCTTTTATGCCTTTCCTTAACAAGGAATAATATATTTTTCTGGTTCAGAGATTGTCAAATAATAAATAAAGATTAGTAAAAATTATTATTCACATAAAATATTCTTTTAAAACATAAACAAATGTAAGCAATAATTTTTTTTACATCAAAAGTCGCCATTGAACGGCCCAACGCATTTAATTGCAAAAAAAAAATATCACATAATAAATAATCACCGTACTGTCATAGTTTGCTATTTTTTTAGTAGTATTAGAGTTACCTATATACATTTTTTTTTATTTATATAACAATTTCTTCAGCTATTCGTAATTTTTACAAATATTGCAATATCACAAAAACTAGAATAATTTTGAAATAAAAGAAACCAAACAGTTTGATCTAGTATCAATATTTATCACCAGGGTTATAAACGTTGTTTCATCAACTCGCTCGTTTGAGTGCTCAATATAGCACTCAAACTGAACAATTATAATCTCACATATACACATTTAAAAACCAAACATTTTGTTGTATACTTTTATACGTCTGTTTCATGTTTTTTATTTGCCTTTCAAACAAAATTTTTCGACTGCTCAGTCAAAGTACAACT
The DNA here is from genome assembly GCA_932526605.1 of Nephrotoma flavescens. Lineage (NCBI taxonomy): Eukaryota > Metazoa > Arthropoda > Insecta > Diptera > Tipulidae > Nephrotoma > Nephrotoma flavescens. Next base: position 202,444,764 of record OW052222.1, read on the forward strand.
GGGTTTTTTCGATATCTTTTTGGAGATCGTTTATTCACGCGTTATACCGATCATAAGCCACTTGTCTATACGCTTTTAATCAAAAACTGGAAAAAGCATCTCCTCGTCAATTTCAACACCTAGATTTCATTGGTCAATTCACGACCGAAATTCAGCACATCGCTGGTCTGAATATCGTCGGCGCAGATTCCCTTTCACGTATTAATAAAATTTCTATTCCCGAAAGTATTAATTGTGCTATCATCGCAGATGCTCAGATCGATGACGAGGAAAAAATATTAAGGAGTAACTCTGTTCTCAAATTTGACAGATTTCCCGTTTCTTTCAATTCAAAAAAATTAAATACCCAATGTGAATTGTGCGATTTACCATTGCTCGTAAAAACTTTCTTACTAACTATTCGCTATTCGAAAATTGTGTGTAATTTAAGCTTTCTAAAACATGATATACGTCGTTTTAAAAGCCCAATACTATTCAAGTTAATTAAAAGCTGTAAACTCTCACACAATATATTACCGTAATCATAATTGGAAGGGAATGATTGTCTATACCTGCTACTTATTGTTTATGTATATGTGTATTATAATTCTATACGGAAAGTTGAGAACTGAAAATAAGTTTTCCTTTTATTTTTTGCGCCAACAACAATAAAAAAAAATATCTCATTTCAAGCATTAAAACAAAAACGTTACTCGACTAATAGAAAGAAAAACTAAAGGAAAATTTATTTCAATTTCACACGAAGAAAAAAAAATATGAAAATATAAATAATAATTTTCACAAGTAATTCGAATATAAATAAAAAACAAAATATGAAAACATAAGGAAACTTTAGATAACAGGAGGAAAAACTATAAAATAAAATGCATCGTCACTTGTTGAAATGATGTTTTTGTAATATTTTTATGGTTTACGTAAGTCATTTCAAATGAAAAATGGTGTTCTTTAAGAAATATTATATATGTTTTATACTTTTTATTGTTAGTACTCGTTTCAATATTTAACAGCGCAAACAAAATTTGATTATCAAAAGTGTAATACAAAATTATTATTGTTTTTTGTTTTTTTGATTAATGTTATTCTTTGGTTGCTACAGATGTCACAAAACGATTTTAGATTCAATTCGAATGAACACGGTCGAGATTTTTTTTTATAATTATTTACCAGCCTGCTGATTTTAATTTAGCTTTAAATAAACAAAACAAAAAAAATCGATTTTTTTATTCATAGCATACTGCGATTACATTTCAAAATTTTTGTAGTAGAGCAAAAAATAATTTTTTGTTTTTATGTATTTACTGATGAATAATAATACTAAGTTGAGTGTTGCTCATCTAATTACTGGGCTTTTTTTAAGTCTATTTTGCATACCCTGCACAAAGCTCTTATCACTTTTTAGTTTAATTAAAATTTTATTTTAATTTATGTCATTTTACAAAGTAAATTATAAAGTCTTATAAAACTTATATTTATCTTAAATTTATAGTGCAGACATTTTATAATTTTGATTTAATTATGTTATTGTTGTTGTTGTTGTTGTTGTTGAGAAAAGTTTATGGTACAATAAAAACAGGTAGCTATACTCGTCGTATATAGAAACATTTTAGCGTGCGAATATTTTATTAGTCGTGCAGTAAACAAGTATTAATCAAAACATATTCTAGCAGCGAAGATTGAAGTACGACGACAAGACTAAAAGGCGCTAACAAATGTAATCAACTTTTGCATTTGAACTACTCTCTTGTGAGGTGAAATCTTTGGTTTAGTGTCACTAAGCCTGTAAAAGACAAGATTTACTCTTAACTCTTGCTGGAAAACTCTAGAATAGAGTATCTTTAAGATCAACTTCAGGTTGATTGGCATAGCTTCTTAAAAATACAAAGAAATATAACTATAACTACACAAATATAATTTTCACTTTCTCCAATTTCTCACGAAATGAGAAATCGAAGAAATACGTAACTTTGTTGGACGAGATATTATGTTATTATCGGCAGTACACCCTCGCGCACAGCAGCGATCTTTTCAGCAAGCATTGTGTTTTGGTAACGTACGGGTGGGTGTTGGCTTATTATTTACCGTACCGGTTGACTCGAATTTAGCTACCAAACGCCGAATAGTCGACTCGGCAGGACAGTTGAGCTGATGATATGTACAAATCACACAATGCGCGGAACGTTTCTCGAACAAAGCAATGGGGCGTTACTATTGAATTGATCGTCTATCGTTTTCATATAGTAGACAGAAAAAGAAAGAAAAAATTATATGAAATATTTACAATTCTTTTCTCTTTTGTTTTTATGTTCAAATTGGTAAACAACCCTAATAATAGATATCGGAAATGTTGTCTTCCATTGCAAAAAGCGATTTTTTTTTTGTTACGACATTTCCATCTATTGAATATGTTGTATAACGGCAATACAATTTATTTATCGGCGAGAACTCCACAATCGATATTTTAATGACAGACAGGCGTGACCTGACATTTAATTATATCGGCAAGGGAAGGGTGCCGCAACCCATTAAGGCGACCAACACTTGAATCGTTCAATATTATATCGGCTACCAAACGGAGTAAATTTGTATCTGCGGGAAGATGCCGCAACCCATATAGGTTTCTTATGACGCCTGCAGGTGCACTTTTGTTGACAGTCACCAGTAACTCGGTTGAGATGCGTTTTCACTGATTTGACGGCGGATTCCCATAATCCACCAAAATGAGGAGCAGAAGGAGGTATATGATGCTAATTTATTTGATGGTAAGTGCAAAATTCTGTAATAGCCAAATCATTATTTTTTGAATTATTAAATAAAAATACCTCTTTCAGCTTTCGATTTCCTCCAATGAAGTTCGTGCCGTTGTCGGAGTATATATTGCTTGGAACATTTCTTCTAGAAGTAAATCGTTTAAATGCGTCTGTGGTATGTTCCGTAACTGCTTCTATATGTATCGCTTTGGTCACCATATGCACACAAAAATCGCGGTGTAACCTTTGATCATCTTGGCTCCACGACCCTTCTTGCTGGCTAAAACAATAGGTCCGGTATAATCTACACCGCATTTAGAAAACGGTCTGGCTGGTGTTACTCGAACGGATGGTAAATCTCCCATAAGCTGCTGCGCTGTTTTACCTCGAGCTTTGATGCATTCATCGCTTCTCACAAGTGCTCGGCCTTTCACGATCCAATATGTTTCGCGAATAAGATGAAATGTATGGGATGGGCCTGGATGGAGATATTTTTTATGGAATAAGGAAATAATCATTCTACTTAGGATATGGGAGCTCGGTAGAATGATAGGGTGTTTAAAATCATAAGAATTCAATGAATTCTTTAGTCTGCCACCAACACGTAATAACCCATTTTTGTCCAAAAATGGTGTAAGCGATGCCAATGTATTATTGTTGGCTAACGTTTGCCTTTTGGCTAGTAGTTTTATTTCCGTTGAGTACTCGTTCATCTGTACCCATTTTATCATTCCTTCAGTAGCTTTAGTAATCTCTTCTATGGTTATCGCGGTGCATTTCCTCGCTTCCTTCTTTAATTTCATGTTCTCAATAAATCTGTGTATGAAACTTAATACGCGTATAGCTTTGCTGAAGGAAAATGTTTTGTTTAACATGACTGTATACAGGCTGTCATCATTTGAACCTCGTATATGATAAAATGAAATTGATGAATTACTCTTTATCTCGCATATGGTATCATCGTAGTAAACTTGTGACTTCGTAATTGGCCAACATTTCTCTGATTCAATTAACCATGATGGTCCATGCCACCACTGATGAAGTAGGACAAGTTTGGACGGAAGAACCCCTCTTGTAGCGTAGTCAGCTGGATTGTTTTCAGACTTGATATGATTCCAATGGTTTCGCGGCAGCATTTCTTGTATACCAGCAATCCGGTTGGCTACAATCGTTTTCCATTTAGTAGGGTGTTCTGATAACCACACTAAAACAATCTGTGAATCGGTCCAACTATATACAGGTACACCTTCAGGGAGGGTTTTTCTTACTTCACGAGTTAATTTAGCTAGAAGATGAGCCCCACATAATTCTAATCTTGGAAGTGATACTTGCTTGATGGAAGCTATCTTAGATTTAGCCGTGATGAGTTCAATCCGTATTTCACCATTTTCATCTTTGAATCTGCTGTAGAGTGCTGCTGCATAGGCTCTTTCGCTTGCATTGCACAACCCGTGGAGGTGTATATCATTTCGGTTTATGTGTCGACATATTTGAAATCGTTCGAATTGTGGAAGATCTGCCTTCAACTGATTCCAGACTAGTGCAATATCACTTGGTAACTCATCGTCCCAGTCCAAATTCCTCAACCATAATTTTTTGTTAAAGTATCTTAGCCATTATAATCGAAGGAGATAAAAATCCAAGTGGGTCAAAAACTTAGACGAGTTTGAAATTAATGTTCGCTTCGTTGAGATTCTTTCTTCAGGTAGGCTTACCTTGAAGGATAATCGATCATCTAGGGAATTCCATTGAAGACCTAATATTTTGGTGGTTGAATTCGCTTCTTCAATAAAAACGACTGACTCTCCCTTCTCGTGTGTAGGTTGGTCTCGCAATTCGGTAGCGTAAAAAAATGTATCGAAAATTTAACTACGTCATCCATAGGGTTGGTTGAATAGTCGGCCCGACCGAATATACTAAAATTATACGATTTTCGTATAATTTTAGTTTATTCGAGTTTGAGCTTAGGATCGCGATAATTTTTTCACAATAAATTTGCCACTATGGTACCGCAAAAAATTCAACTTAAAATGCTCCTCGCATTCGTTCTCTTCCTTAGGAAATGGATTACATTTTGGGATTTCCTCCATTTCCTAAAATCGCTTAAGTGTTTCATCGACGTTTAGACCAACATTTACACTAATACTCGTTAACTCAGTTTTTTAATTTTGTGTGCTTCCCCTGACACGATCCAGCCAAACATCGTATTTTGGGCTATTAAATTGTCCTCTAGGTTATTTAGAAGCCCTTCTCGTAATATGCTAAAAAATCTATCTACCCCAATTATCATATGCACTACTCCAGGCTTATTAAAATAAACTGCAACACTTTAATTTTCTGCAAATTTATGGTATTTAATTCACAAGATGGCAGAAAATTGGTCAGTTTGGAGAGAATCAGCATATCGATGTTCATTGCTTCGCCTTCGGAATATAACGATACCGCATTGATTGACATCACACCTCTCGTCGATTCGGTACCCGATGTGAGTCTTTCTATTAAAATCTTCGCGTTTTTACGTGGTAATGCCAGCCTTTGTGCAAAGGAATCCAAGATAAAAGATCCTTGTGCTCCGGAATCTAACAACACTCGGCATCGTTGGTAATTATTTGACGAATCAAGAACCCTAATGACTGCTGTTGGTAATAAAGCTGTAAACCGCTTGGCTGTCATGGCGTGTGCAACGTTTAAGGGTCCCGAATCTGACTCTTCAGGTGGACTTGAAAAAACTTCAGCGTTCAATATTTTACCAGTAGTTTGTGTCTTTTGAACATCCTGGTGCAGAGTAGTATTGTGTTTTGCTCTGCATAAACCACATCGATGTCTGGAGCGGCAGTTTGATTAATTGATTGATGATTTTTCATCATACAAATAAAACACAGCCGTTAAATTTATATAACTGGCCTGGTGCTCTCTAAATTAAACTCGAGCACTCAATTTAATATACATATATAACTTATAGAATTATAATTTGGTTATTAGTTAATTTTTATTTTTATACAGTTTTTAGAAATACTTATTATACACAATGTCCATTTTTTTTTGTTTTAACCATTTTGGTGTCAGCAGGGTCTGGCCAGACTTTTTTTTGTGTTTGTTTGGCTTATATTTATAATTTTTCTATCTTCAAAATTTTTCATGATTTCCTCAAGTTACTTGTTCTGAGCACATTTATGAAAAAAACCAATAAAATTATGCGAGCGGGGAGGTGTTTTACAAAATAAATATTGAAAATAAATAAATATGTAACTAAATTTGTGAGAACAGAAAATCTCGCTGCATAATTATCTGTCTGGTATTCCCGTTATTTATTCATTTTCGATATTTGTGTTGTGTATTTTAGCACGAATTTTTAGCTGAAAACAGCGTGTAAACGTATTCTTCTCTGAATTTTAGGTGAGCTTGATATTGGGTCTATTTTTTAATTCAACCCGAGCAAGCAGGCTTACCCCGGGTAGTGTACACCGAGCAAAGGTTGTACTGGGTAAAATTATCCGGTGTGTACAGAGTAATAAATTGTTTTTTATTTTGCACACTACTCGTACACTGACATTAATTTCAGAGTAACATTTGAAGAACCGAGTATACACTGTGTAAGCACAGTTCACAAATAAAAACGCAGTGTACCGGGTAAAATTACCCAGGTTGAATAAAAAAATACGAAGTATTTTTTGACAGCGCACTGCCTGCTCGGGATGAATTAAAAAATAGGCCCATTAAATTTTGTCACGGTAAGTTTTAGTGTTTTATTTTCCGATTGATTATTCAACAAAAGCGGCCGACATATTTGTTTCAATAAAAATGGAAGAGTTTGGAGAAGGAATGAACGAGGTGGACATAGATTACCAAATATATTCTCGTTTTGATCCTACGTTCAATGAGCGGGTTGCGGTCGCCTTAGCTAATGATCTTGAACGAGAACGTACAACAAAGGAAGAAGAAGACATTGACCCTTTTGAATTCGAGCTTCAGGAGACGTATGACAAATACTTAGTTAAATTAATTTGGTTGTTTTAACATAAAAGTTGGAGCTAGATAAACCAAATCTCATTTAAATTAGAAACTTGGAATTTTCTTACTTGGTTACTACAAAAAGTGAGTGAAATTTGATCGGAATCAATCACGCACGCAGGAAATTTTTGTTTTCGCTTTCAGAGGCTCTAGTTCGCAAATCGAGACACGCTGTAACAATCCTCAAGTAATAAAACACTTTTCGTGCCGATTGACGATGGAGGCGTTTCTTGGTGGCCCATTACAGGTAAGGAATTTTACTTAAAAAAACATGTATGACAATAAATTGATAGTATATTTTATACTATTTTTACCAGTTGTGTCAACAACAAAAGGAGCCGATGTTCTCCAAAATAACCGTGGCTGCGCCAATTATACCATGAATATGATGAAGTCCATCGCAAAACTCGATTCTACTGTATGAAATGTTCGAATCCAGTATGCCTGCAACACTCCAAATGATATTATAGGTGTTTCAAAAGTATAAATGAACAGGAATTTTAGAAAAAAGGTTAAAATTATTATATATATATTTTTTTTACTTTAGTCAGACTACATGAATTCATTTTTAAATTTTTTGTTTATTAATATGACTGAATTTTTATAATAAAACGTGATATTTCTATAAACTTATTTTTGATTTACCGGGGTCTGAGTGGACCCTTTTGTATCGAATATGAAAGAAAAATGTGTGGTTCACACAAGGGTTAAAGATAAAGGTATCGCATTTTACTCAATACAATCCAAAAAAAAAACGTACGCTCCACTTTATTTGGATCGGCAAACCAACTCTCTTCCAAAATCCAAAATCGATTGATCCTTATCCAAACCAAACAAAAAATTATCTAAATTCTTCTACGTTTTCTTTAAAAAAAATAATGTTACGATTCAATGAAAAAAAAAGTCATTGAATCGTAACATTATTTTTTTATCCCTGCAATCTGTTCTGGAGCCTGTTCAAAGATCTCCTTGCTCTTTCGCAGTTTGCTTATTCCATCCTTACTTTTACGCCAGTGTTAGCGTAATTCGAGGACGTACGTACGACTATGGGACCGATTTTAAGACCATCTGCGCTAATGGTAATCTGTTGAAATTTCACTTGGCATCCTTTCACTTTGGTTTGAACCCAGTACCTCCTGATTTAAATGCCAAAGCTTTAACCACTGTGCCATTTGGTCGGTAAACATTATTTTTATTTACTCGAATATATAGAATACAAATATGGTACAAGCATGTACAGTCTGCCATAGAAGAACAGATGTAGGCGTACGTTACAATCTAATGAAAATGTTTTCCAATATTTCTGATTTCGTAAGTTTTACACGCTTAGTATTTTTATTTTTTTTTTATATATGCATAAGGCAGTAAAAAAGGTAGTATGCATAACATTAAAATGTCATCAGTTTTCTCGTGTTTGGCTAATTCCGGCGAATTTTTGGAATCAGCAAATTCCAATGCCCTTCGTTGTACATTACTCCATTTTTTAAATAAATTATTCGAAATTTTTCCATATTTTAAATCGAAGTCTACTAAAATAAGATGACTACCAGATATCCCCTTTTGGTATTTTAGATTTATTGAAATATTGGGCTATGCTGGTAGACGACGTATTTTTTGTCTCGCAATGTAATTTTCCAAGCTTCGGTGATGTCTTGGAGTGGCTCCAGGTGAGTTTCCAAAAATTCTAATGTGTATTAACCGCAGCATCATTTTCCGTTTGCTCTTTCATTGCATTTGTTTTACTAAAACTTCTTAATTTTTTTTTAGTAATTATAAGCTTCCCACAATTTTCCTTTTGCAACGGATCGCGCGTATAGAATATAATAAAGAAATTCCGGTTCGTTTGGAAATGTAGATAATATATGTCTAGCTAGTTCCGTAAATCGTGTTGTTCTGATTACAAATTTGTCTTTATCATTACATATATTTTATTCGGCATTTACAATTAAAGTGGAAAGCATATTTCTGTGTTTGTTGTCCAATGTTTGTTTTTGAGTGTATTTATTACTCCATTTCCACATTTTAAACAATTATCGCTGTTGTTTTCCTGCAAATTGTTACGACTCTGTGGTCATAACTATTATTTTCCTCCTTACGTGTATTCTTTTTATTTAGGTTCTATCATGAGTAGAGTATTTTTTTTTTCTACAGTGTCACCTGTTCTTGAGCATTGGGTACTTTTAGTACTAATATTTTTTTGCTGTCGCATTGTAAATGTCTCTTTCTATGTTGGAGGGGGCTCAATGTACGACGGGTGTGTGCGACTGTGCGTGCAATAGCGAGGCAACGTAGAATGAGTTTATTTTTGGTTGTTCTCTTTTTCTTTATATACGTGTTGGAGGGAGTGCGACAGTGACGCGTACGCAAAAAAAGAGAAAACAACAACAAGAAAAATAAACATTCTAGAAGTTTTGTATGGTGCGCGAATTTTTTTTAGTCTGGTTGAGACTCGGCCGCGGTTTTTATTTAGTAAAAAAAAATAAAAAGTTTTGAGTTTCAAGTCTCGTTTCTTTATTTTGATAAAATTAAAATTTTTTTTGTTGATATATAAATTTTTGATAGTTATAAATTGGTGTACTATCTTAAAAAAATCAAAAAAAAAAAATCAGAAATAAAATTGTATTTTGAGGAAAATTTAACGAATGACAAGTTTTTTTTGGGTGCTAAAATTGGGAAGCAGGAGAAACGTTCATGACATTTTTTCTCGATTTAGCAATAAAAGTGTTTTTTTTTTAAATTAATTAATGTAGTCGCGTGTTGTGCTTATATGTGCCAATTAATGCCATAATTAAGCGGTATGCTTTAATTTATCGGTGACTCCCGGAATTGGTCATGATTTTATGGATATAGCATCTCTCAATCCATTTAAAACGATGTTCTAGTGCGCCCATGATCACTGATTTTGCATCCAAATTTAGAGGTATCGACAACACATCAACCACGAGGTCAGTAAAATACATTTTTTAATAATGGTGGAAGGCACCGCAATAGAGGGGTGGCTAGTTGAGGCCACTCATTGTGTTGTGTTGTCTCATTGTGTTGTTCTCTCTCTCTCTCTCTGGCTTTCACATCCCATGAAGGGATTTCGCCGCCCGCACAATGGCCCTCCATCCATCCCGATCCATTGCTCTCATCCTCCAGTTTCGACATCCTAATGCTTGCAGATCTTGTTCAATGTCGTCACGCCAGCGTAGTCGGGGTCTTCCTCTACGACGTACTCCGGCTGGTTGTTGGTGAAACACTTTATATATCATCCGTTGTTGTGGGGACCTTGCAACGTGGCCGAGCCATCTCACTCGATTGGATTTAATGAATCCGATGATATCGCTGCCTCCGAGGAGTTGCTTTATTTCGTGATTCATACGAATCCGATATTCGTTGTTCGCAACTTTAATTGGACCAAAAATTGAACGTATGACCTTCCTTTCGAATGTAGATAACAATCTACAATCGTTAGAGGTCATGGTCCAGCTCTCGCTTCCGAAAGTCAGCACAGGTCTTATTAGTGCTTTATAAAGTGCGAGCTTGCACGACTGCGATAGATGTTTCGAACGCAATAATCTTGATTGGGCGTAGAAAACTCGTTGTCCGGCAGCGATTCGGGCTTTTATTTCTGCCTGGATTTCATTCAGTGATGTTATAACTGACCCGAGGTATTTAAAGTTTTCGACACCATCAAAATTGTGGTCGCCAATTCCGAGATTTGCACTAGAGATGTTCCTGGGTGTTGTTAGATATTTGGTTTTACTGCTGTTCACCTCCAAACCAAGTCTTCTTGCGCAGCGATCGAGCGGTATGAAACTGTCTTTGATATCGCTTGGTCTTCGGCCAAGAAGCACGATATCATCTGCATATCCAAGAATTTGGCCGGATTTATTAAATATACAGCGCGAAGTTTCGATGTTGCTTTTTCTCACTACGTACTCAAGCGCCAAATTGAACAGCAAAGGCGCGAGTGCATCACCTTGTCGAACGCCAGATGTTATTTCAAAGGAGTCTGACACAGTTCCTTCAATTACGATTCTACATACAGACCCAGACGTTGTTAATTTACACAGCGAAACGAGTTTCTCTGGGATTCCTAGGCATATGAGCGCGGCCCATAGGTTGTCGCGGTTTATACTGTCATATGCCTGCCGGAAGTCTATATATAGTTGATGTATGGTTATGTTGTACTCCCAACATTTTTCCAAGATCATCCTCATGGTAAAACACTGGTCCGTGGTTGATCGGTTGGGTCGAAAACCACATTGATAGTCGCCAATGATGTTTTCGGCGAAAGGGATGAGTCTGGCAAGTACAACATTAGCCAACACTTTGTAAGCAGCGTTCAATAAAGCTATGCCACGATAGTTTTCACATTTGAGACGGTCGCCTTTTTTATGCAGCGGACATATGAGCGCGGTCTTCCAATTCTCAGGCAGCTCCTCTTGGTCCCAAATACAGACGACGAGGTCGTATAGACTTGTTGCAAGAGTAGCGCCTCCGAGTTTAATCAATTCTGCGGGGATTCCATCGAGACCGGGTGCCTTTCCGTTTTTCAATCGACTAATAGCTGCGTCTACTTCCTCCACTGTGGGATATTCGACAAAGACCTCGTCACCTGGAGGAGCTATTGCTCTAATGGGGGTCACGTCGTCATTCCGATTTAGCAGATTTTGAAAGTAGGTTTGCCATACTGAGAGAACATCAGCCACGTTTGTTCTCAACTCTCCATTCCCGTCTTTGATGGCTGTACTTCTTGGGTGGAAGTCTTTAGTGAGATTCCTGGCGTTGGCAAAACAGTCCCTTGAGTTTCCTAGTTCCGCTTGGAAGCTGATGTTTTCGATGCATAGTCTCATATGTTCGCGTTTTTTTTGTCGAAGGTATTTAGTCGTGGCTTTCCTAGCGCGGTTGATAGGGCGGAAATCGATGATAGGAAGCCAACTCCAAATTCTCCTCCGTTCTGATGGCCGCTGTAATGAAGAGTGTAACCATTGGTGGTGTCATGGATCCCACTCCCAGACCATCTAAGCTCTTGTAGTGCAAGTACGTCTAATGTGTAACTCTTTGCTTGGTTCGATAGGTTCTGGAGATCTCCAGGTCTTAAGAGGCTAAGCACGTTCCATGTTCCCATTTTTAAAGCGTTGTCCGTGTACAATTTCCGAGGTCGAGTTTGTAATGAATCCGATATGGTTATCCGAGGCCTTTGTTTAGGGTTCATAACTTGGTGAGTTTTTATGAGGGGAGGTTGTTGGCCTTCCGCTCAACCCGCTTGTTACGTGTGTGGGTCACGTACTGGTGAGAATCTTGAGGCATCCAGTCCTACCTTGAACACATTTATATAGCAAGCCGCTTGATACAAGACAGACGCCAGCTTCAGCCGCTCCTAACCTGGAAAACAGACGCTGGTTTGGCATTGGTTTTGAGGCGCCAATGGCTCGCCCTGACATGTAGTGTCCATGACTATAAACAGGATTTAGCTGCTCGTCTCCACTACACCGCCTGATTCATTTAGCGTTACCCAGAGAGCACCGCGAGGAGGTATGAATCTCGGACTTCGCCCCCATTGTGTTGTGTTCGATTATAAAACGCTGAAAGTGCCACAACAGTTACGGCACCACATGTTATTTAGGGGCGGTCAATTGAGATTATTTCATTATTCACATACGGTATTGGCGAGTCAACGCGGTGGCCAATCAAGGTCAAAATTTCATATTTACGGTTGGCGAGACAACGCCCAGTTGGGGCCATACCGGCGGTTGCATTTCGGCTGACAAGGACGCTGCCACAACCACCTTGCAGAGTGACTTAGGTGAAGGTCAGGTATGATGTTTTTTTTTTTTTTGTTTTGTATTAAATTTTTATATTTTTTTCTTATCAATTTTCAAATATTTTAAATTCATATTTTTTCCAACATTTTCAAAAAAAAAATTTGTTTTTGCTAATAAAATATTTTTGTAATTGAGCACCACAAATTCGGTGTTCGTGCGCACCACCTTCTTGCACATTGGTCTCGATTTTTTTTTACGTAGACCCATTTTCTTTAGATCATTTCGTTGTTTTGTTTTCTTGCTTCTCCATCTTTAGGCGATTATTATTTCTTGTTTTGATTTTTTTGTTTATACAAAACGAATTGCTAATTTTTTCGGGTTTGGTATGATGAGAGGTGGACTCTCATTCTGTGCTGGTGGCCTATTTACAGGCTGGGTTTGTCACTCCCATTCATCCCCTTGGCAGGACATTCACAGGGTCGGAGTGGCAGGTGCAGCCCATGTGTCGACTATTCGTGGGCGACCGTAAAATTCAGCGGTCTCCTCGTGGCACTTCGGCGGTTTCATGCTATCAAAGTGTAAATTGAGGGAGATTCGTCCCTACCCTTTTATGCTGCTTCGTTGTGGCTGGGCATCGGCCTTTCGGGGTCGATGGGTCATTCAGGGGGTTTCTTCAGCAGACATTGAACTATAGTCGCTCGGGGAGATCCGGTCGTCAACGGATGGACACACCTGGTTATTATTTTCATTATATCGTTCCTCATATTTCGGTCGGCGGATTCTGGTGTCCGTAATTCAGTTTTTATTTTTATTTAATTTGCGTTTTTTTATTATAAATTTCTGTAATCACGGTGTATGCCAGGAGCCACGCAAGCCTCAAACCCTACGACCCATAGCAATTCTCCCTGAGATTTAGCCGGCAAAAGCACCATGTGAGGCCTTTGCGTGGTTTAGTTGATATCTGCGGGTCGGTTCTGAGCCCTCCGTAACAAAATTTATAACTACAAAATTACTTTCGGCTGAGATTTATAAAAAAAAGAAATTTTATTAAAACGATATGGTTTTGCGAATGAGTTGAATAATTAACTTACCATTGGTAAGTAGGTGTTGATACTACATTTTGGTAATCGTCGAACGTTGTCACACTAGTTGGGGTGCAATCTGTGAAACTCTTTTAGATAATAGTTTGTGAATATAATTACTTGAAGCAGTAATTTTTGCATTAGTTTACCTTAGCAGAATGAAACTGAGCCTTATATTTAGACCAAAATTGGTTTCTTGGATGAGCTTTTGGAAATAAATCGGCCAACCACTCGTATTGCAAATTATCAAATCTTTTTTTTTTTTGTAAACTCTTGTTCTGTCGAAAAAATCAAAGATCACCGTACATTTTATATTATTTTTTTAAATACGCAGATATCAATCCATCCTGCAGTAGCTTTCAATCAAACTATTTCCTAGTCATTAAATAAATGTAATTTTAGTTATAGTTTTAAGTGTTTTTATTAATTTAGAAAGGAATCTTGAATCATAAAATCATAATAATATTGGATTTTAAATCAAACTTTGAACAGGGAGATGGAGACATTTTCTCACAAAATTCATGTTAGTGTCAAATATGAAATATTTATCACACAATTCGGACACAGTCTTGGTGTATCGATTTCATAAAGTTTGCAACTAGAGGGAGATCTGGGCTAATAACTAATAAAGCAACATATAATGTGAGATTTTTTTTGCATAATAAAACAATTTGGATAAAGAACATTTTTATGATTTTAATTTGAGGTTTTGTATTTGTTTGTACCGTAGTGTATACATACATGATATGTTATTTAAAAAAATTAATTAAAATTGCTTTGTTTGTTTGTTATTTTTTATTTTATTTATATAACTTTTCCAAAATGAAAATACCAACTTTGCTCTTTCGTAAATGGAATACCACTGTACGTAAAGTGTATACATAAATTAATATCATTTAATTAATATTATTTGTTGTGTAAAGAACTAAGAGTAATTAAAATTATTTTTTATACCTAAAATTACATTAAAATAAATCCGACTACATAAAGCTTATTTTACTATTTTGAATCATATTATATGTTTTATGTTCTTTCTTTCGAAGCATAATTATTATTATACGCTATAATTCATTTAAAAAATAAAACTGCAAAATTAAAAAACAAAACAATTTGAGCTCCATAGTATGGTATATTACCAACCAACAACCATAATCCCAACCATAAAAATTTATGTACACAAATAAATTTTTAGATAATTATTAAAATATTAATAGATATTCCCATTTTGTCGTTATTTTAAAATTTTCGACATTTTCGGCTCGTAACTTTTTATCCCATAGTGAAAATTCACAAAATAATCATAAAAATGTATTGTACGTAGAGCAATGAGGAATATAACGGCATGGCATAGTTTTGGTGGCAAAATACCAACATTGTTTTATTTTCGGCTTACATACAATTTAATTTTATGTGGATTTTGTTTTTTAAATTTAAATATTTACTAAATTGCAAAACAAATTTGAGGTTACAAAAAAGGTTTTGTTCAAAATTAAGCGATTTTTTGGAAATGTGCCCCAAAAACGCTTTTGGGGCATATAATCGTTAAATTATAAGTAAAGTAGAAATTAAAAAATTTCAACATCATGAGAAATTCAAAACGAAATAAATAATATTTTTTGAAAGTTAATAATGATAAAACATTAAAATTGTTTAGAGAGTTATAAGCCGTGTTTTATTATTCGAGCACTGCAGCTATTATTCACTGGTGTCGCTGTACTATAAAAATTAAAAATAAATTCACCCATAAAACAAACATTTAACGACCTGAAATATACTAACTGTAATTTATTTTAACTTGAATTTTTATTGTAAGATTAAATTTACAAAATAAAGGCCTTTTCAAATTGAATGATTGAAATGGATAGCGCTCCCGACAGTGGCGCGAAATATTTTTATATCGATTTTTAACTAAAAAGTCGAATGAAAAATCTTAGCTTAGAGTTAAATAAATTAATTATGTATGTATATGCAAAAATATCGCGCTAAATATAAGTTTTAACAAAGAAAATTGGGTGATTCGGATACATCTATCGGGCGCTAATATAAAAACATAGCTCAACCTGAGTAATTTTACTCTGCACACTGTGTTTTTATTTGCAAACTGTGCATACACCGCGCGTACTCGGTTCTCAAAATTTTACTCTGAAATGAATGTAAGTGTATAAGTGTATGCAAAGTAAAAAAAAAACAAATTATTACTATATGCACACTGGATCATTTGGTACTGCACAATCTGTGCTTGGTGTACAATAACCAGGGCAAGCCTGCTTGGGCTTACTCGGATTGAATTAAAAAATAGACCCATTGCCGACAATTGGTAGAGTATGTACAATATTCGAAGGCAATGTAGATTATTATCTTTTATAGTCGTTTTCCCTATTGTTTTTCAATTGGAATTTGTAATCTCACAGTTTGTTGAACTTTTTGTTTTTATTAAAAAATTTAATTTTAATTAGTCAACAGGTCAATTGCCACTTGGACAAAATAGAAATACTGGCAGATATAAAAACCGCGGGATTCACCTGCTTCCGGTATATTAAAAGTTTAGTTTCGAATTGTTTGCGGTAAAATTTAATAGACGGTTTGGGTTAGACTCGTCTTGAATTTTACACATTTTCTTATTCATTTGATCTTTCTATCGTTTTAATACGCTTCGCGCCACTTACAGCCAGAGATGGGCATTTACACCTCATCTACTAATTTGTACGTGATTGCGTCGAGAACTTATCGACAACGTAGTAAAGAGAAGAGTTTCTTGACCAACTTATGGAGGTGGTCGACTAAAGAAAAATTATGGGAAAAACACACAATGTCTTGGTTGTTAGCTACAACCTTCTTGCAAATCTGACCAGTTCTACCCTGTACATTTCTGCATCATAGCTCGCTGGCATGATGAATACAAAGTGCAAGTTCTCAATACTTCAGTACTGATGGCCATATTCCAGAAATTCTTTCAATAGTAATTTAACAACCCCTTTTTCATTCAACATACCCAATTCCATCATAATCAGATAAACATTGATTGAGTTCCGTCACAGGTGATCATATTCCAGAGTTTTTTCCAAAAATCAATTAAAAATCTCATTTCCATCTAGCACATCCAATCCCATCATAGTCGGCTAAGAATTAATCTAGTTCCGTTCCAGGTGGCCTTATTCCAGAACTTCTTTCAAAAATAATTTAAGAATCCTATTTCCATCCTACATACCCAACCCCATCATAATCGATTAATAATTGGTCGAGTACCGTTCCAGAAGGTCTAATTCCAGAACTTCTTCCAAAAATCGCTTAAAAATCCCATTTTCATCCTACATACCCAATCCAATCAAAATCGGCTATTATTTGGACGAGTTCCGTCCCAGGTGGCCATTTTCTAGAACTTCCAAAAACTATTTAAGAATCCCATTTCCATCCAGCATATCCAATCCCATTATAATCGACTAAGAATTGGTAGAGCTCCGTTCCAAGTGGCCAATTCCAGAACTTCTTCCAAAAATCATTTAAGAATCCTATTTCCATCTAACATACCCAATTCCATCATAATCGGTTAAGAATTGATTGAGTTCCATCCCAGTTGGCCATATTTCAGAATTGCTTCCAAAACCCCTTTAGAAATCCCATTACCATCCAGCATATCCGTTACTCCGTTCCAAGTGGCCTAATTCCAGAACTTCTTGCATAAATCATTTTAGAACCCCATTTCCATTTAACATACCCAATTTCATCATAATCTGTTAAGAATTGGTCGAATTCCGTTCCAAGTGACTATATTGCAGAATTTCTTCCACAAATCGTTTAAGAATCCCATTTCCATCCAGCGTACCCAATCCCAACATAATCGGCTATGAATTGGTCGAGTTCCGTTCTATGTAGCTATTTTCCAGAACTTCTTCCAAAAATCATTGAAGGATCCCATTTCCATCCAACATACCCAATCCTATCATAATCGGTTAAGAATTGGTCGAGTTCCGTCCCAGGTGGCCATATTTCAAAATTTCTTCAAAACCTCTTTAGGAATCCTATTTCCATCCAGCATATCAAATTCCATCATAATCGGTTAAGAGTTGGTCGAGTTCCGTTCCATGTGGCCTTATTTCAGAACTTCTTTCAAAAATCATTTAAGAATCTCATTTCCATCCAAGGTATCCAATCCCATCATAATCGGCTAAGAATTGACCGAGTTCCGTTCGAGGTGGCCTAAATCCAGAACTTGTATCAAAAATAATTTAAGAATCTCATTTCCATCCAACATAACAAATCCTCTCTTAATCGGTTAAGAATTGATTGGGATAATCCCTTGGGGAAAAACCCCCAGGGGAAATGCCCCCTGGGGAATTTCCCATGCATGATTTGCCCTTGGGGGTTCCCCGCATATTTCCCAAGGCGGGTTCCCCCTGGGGATTTCCCCAAGGAAGATTTACGCCAGAGAAATTACCCCGAGGGGTTCCTCCGGAAAATTACCCCGAAGGATTTTCCCAGGAGGATTCTTCAAGAGGATTTCGCCCAGAGGATTCCCCCCAATGGTTCCCCCTTGGTTATTTCCCCCTGGGCGCGTACTCTTGAATTTCGATCAAAAGTATCCACCCGTGATTTTTTTCGATTACAAAATCATCCACCGAAAAATCCACGCACATGCACAGGCGTATTCTTGAAATTAGTCGAATTTTATATTCCCCATTCTCCAACTATAATCAACAGTGTGGTAAATACATTTAGGTGAAAAAAATGAATGTGTTTTGATTGACAAATGGTGAGAAAACAGTGTTTTTTGTGAGTGAATAATATCAATCAAAATGCAATAATGGCTGGATTAGATGAACTCGGAATAGTTTTGTCTCGATCTGCTATAGAACAAGCAGGAGAAATAGAAATTAGACGGTTTAAAAGGGAACCACAAAATTGCTTTGAGTTGTCGGATAAAAAGTTTATCAAACTTTTTAGAATAAATATGATTGATGAATTAATTGATAAATTACAACCTCATATACCAGATTCTTCGAGAACCAGTACTTTAAGTGTAAAGGAAAAGGTAAGTTTAGCTCCATTCAATGTCTGCGTTAGACGACGCGCAGCTACGTTACGTTTATGTCCTAGATGAATTACATAAAAAGGTTCAATTTTAAGTACCAATCCAGCATTTAAAATGTACTTACTTTTAGGTTGGGCATAGGAACAGATGTATCGTTTATTATAATTACCGATTTAATCGTGATATCGGTATCGGTTACCACGGAGGTTATAACCTCGCTATCTCTAGTAATGGGCAAATTAAAATGCGTAACGTTAGTTATGGTTCGCTCGGTAGTTTAGTTCGCTCGGTGGTAATTCCTAACAATAAAATGAAATAAGTATTTAAAAATAATTTTTATAATATATTACAAATACACTATCATAACATATTGACGGTCCTCTCCAATATATCACAATGCCGGGAAACGCCTACTTGGTCAGTTAAGGCAGAAGTTCTCTCCTCTAAAGCACTGAGTATAATGTTCGATTCACTACCTCCTCCTGTTCCACCAGCATGCTTCATTTTTTCACTTAATTTCTTCCAAACATCGTTTTTTAAATCTCTCCAGCACGGTTACAAAAATTGGATTAGAAAAGATTTTTTGTAAATTTTACTCTAAAAATGATTACCTTTCTCCAGCTTTGCCAAGGTTTGGAAGCTCCTTGGATCGCATTTAAATTTCGAGTCGCATCTTCCCACAATTTTGCTATATCTTTAAATGTTAAATTATTATTTAATTTTTGTTTTAATAGTTCCGGATGATTTTCCACAAAGGCAATTAAGCCGTTTTTCTGATTTTTCGTTTTGAGCCCTAGTCTCTGAGCTTTTCTTCCTTTTCCATTTTTAATTTCACAACTTTATTTGCATGTTTTGCATGTTTGTGCATGTTTTTATATTTATTATTATAATAATTGATTATTTTTGTACATTTTTTAATACTATTCAATGGAAAATTCGTACTAGTGTCACATCGGTGTATAAATATATTTTTCCCGTGTCTAATAATCTGTTTAAATAAAAATACCAAGTTTGAGTCTAAATAAAAAAGCTTAAGCCTACTAATTTGTTTTGGGCTAGAGTACTTGTATTTACATAGACATAAAAATAAAAAATAAAAAAGTTTGAGCCCAAAAAATGATTTTCGTGTTTTGGTTCGGGTAGTTACTTTTGAGAATTTATTTCGTTGCATATTCTTGGGACAAAATTTCGTTGCATTATTCGGTATAATGCGACCGACCCAGACGTTAAAAAGAAATTCGTGCTAACTTTTTAAATAATATGTGAGAAATACTTTTTTTCGTGTTAATTTGCACTAAAATGGCATTATTCAAGACTCAAACCACTAGCCAGTGTTACCCAGTGCTAACTTTTCGGGCCAGCTTCACAGCCATTGCAAATAATCCCTATTCTAATCACAAGTAGAAACTCAGAGTGCTTTTACCGTTTCGGCCTTCATCTGGATTTGTTGACGCATATAAAGCCGGTAAGGACATGGTGAACTTTATACAACTTTCAAAATAGTGTTATAAGAAATGCTGCTCTCCTTAAAATGAGTAAGTATTTCCACCCATTTTTCCTCCAAAAGTATTTGGTTATTTACGAAAACTTAAGCGTTAATGTCAATTTTTAGATGATGTTTTTTTTTCTAAAATAAATTCCTATCTTGCTTCGACCTTACTCAGTAATGCTGAAAACAGATGTGCAAATTTTCTGCATGCAGCACCGCACGCATATCTGCACGTAAGCATAATTGTTGACACTTGTGTGCGACATTTTTATTTAGAGTTAAAGCAAGCTATCAACCAGATAAATATTTTTCACACAGATAAATATTTTTGCAATTGAAATCGTATAAAAATTAGTTTTATTTTATAAATTCTGTAATTTTCTCCTCCATCTTGACAAAATTTGGTGCCAACAGGGGAAAATATCAAACAATGTTGCATGAAGTTGCCAAAGATTTTTAGTTAAATTTTTTTCATGTTGTCAACACCGACGGATGCACCGAGAATTCTGCACGTCGTCTCTATTTCTAATGTGACTACATTAGAAATAGAGACGACGTGCAGAATTCTGCATGGCATGCGTCGTACATGTATATTATCCCATATACACTAGTGTATTCTAATTTTGATGCAGGCATTTAACAAACCAACACACATTCGAAAATTTCAAATTCTTACTATGCTGCATCCCACTTGTTCAAATGTTCAATACAGCTCTGTGAAATCCATTACGAACGATTTAAATTGAGTTGCTAAATTAATATTTCTAACAAACATTATTTAAGATTTAACTGTAAAAATATTTCATCCATCCGCCGCTTTTTTTAAATTTTAACTGTTTTCTATTCATGGTCGGTTGCACAGAAAAATGACAAATGGCAGGTTATTGTGAGGTTTCCGCAATCAGAAAAATCTAAACGCATGCTTGATTAAATATATTTTATTCCCTGGACATATTTTTTGTGACTCAATTTGAGAAATAAAAACCAAAATTCTAAGCAGGGATCATTGTAAAGAATAATCCGTTCGTTGGCATTATACCGTTAGCCATCTAGTTTTGCAGTAACCTAATAATTTGCAAAATTATACCTTATTATGACCACAAAGTTCTTTAAACTGTTTAATTCGGATTGTGAAAATGTTAAAAACTGAATAAATTTTTGAAGACTAAAACTTCAACGTCGTTCGGAAGAAATTCTGTTTCCACCCGAATAGAATTATTCAAAATATGGGCAGAGCAATTCACCCCAATAAAATACCATAAAGTGCCAATGAGATGTGATTTTAAAAAGGCTTTTAGGACTGTAGAAGAAGTTCTGAAACGAAGCAAACTGTACAAATGGAACTAAGCAATTTCTTAACCGATCACGGTGAAATTTGATGAAAAAATCTAGAATATGACCATATATGGGATGGATATAAGTACACAACAGATTATGAAAAAATGGGGTATGGTGGATGAAAATGGAATTCCAAAGTGATTTTTAGAAGCAGTTTCGATAAATGGCCAACTCGGAAAGGACTGCGCGTTTTCTAAATAGATCATGATGATATTGGATATTGTATAGAAGGAAATGGATTTTTTTTGTAATAAATTCTGGTACATATATGGCCATCTGGGGTTAAACTAGGTTCTGAACAGATTATGACGAAGTGGGGTGTGGTGGATTGAAATAAGATTCTAAAATAATTTTTTTAAAAAGTGGTATATGAACTGGGATGGACTGATCATGATGAAATTGGATATGATAGAAAATGGGATTCTAAAATAATTCTTGGAAGTAGTTCTAGAATATGGCCAACTGGGACGGATCTCTATTTCTTAACTGGTTATGATGAAATTGGGCGTGGTAAACGGAGATGGTATTTTAAAAAGGTTTTAAAGTTGTTTTGGAATATGACCAACTGCGACAGAACTAGGCTATTTCTGAACAGAGTAAGAGGCAATTTTTTATGCAGAATGAAAATGGGTTCCTAAAATAATTTTTAGAAATAATTTTGGTATATAGATTTTTTGACAAATAATTTTGAAATTGGGTGTTATGGGTAGAAATTGGATTCTAAAATGAATTTGGGAAGAAATTCTGCAATATGGCCAACTGGGGAAAGCTAGGTTAATACTGAACAGATTATGATGAAATTGTTTATGCTGGATAGAAATGGGACTCTAAAATAACTTTCAAAAAAATATGCCTATCTACGACGGAATAGACATTTATTAACCGATCATATTCAAAATATGTATTTGCTGGATGGAAATGAGACTCTTAGAGTATTATGAAAGTATTTTTGGAATATTGCTAACCAGTGGCACTATTCTGGTAATTCCCTGGGAATAGGGAATTGGGGAAAGATTTTATATGTAATTTCAATTCAAAAATTATTTTTCCGGCCTACTAAGAAGAAAAGTTTGATGCAAATATTTATAAATTGGGAATAATTTTTCCATATCTAAATTGGCAGGGAAAATTATTCCCAATTTTATTTTGTTTTCAAAAAAATTACCACTAGGTTTTTACCTCAGTATGCCAGAAAAAAAATTTTAAAATAGAAATTACATATAAAATCTTTCCCCAATTCCCTATTCCCAGGGAATTACCAGAATAGTGCCACAGGGGGTCAATTCGCGTTCTGTGAAATAATGAAAATGAAAACTTTTTTTCATTAGCAATCGAGTAGGTTTGCATCCCCCATAAGAAATTTTGATTTCACACAGTAAAATTTAAAATTACGTGCAAATAATTCAAACTACTAGATTGGCAATGAAAAAAACTTTTCATTTTAATTATTTCACAGAACACGAATTGACCCCCAGGACGGAATTACTGCTGTGAAGTTTTTGGAGAATAATTTATGCGAGTGTTCATTGTGTTTTGGGCACAATTTCATTTCTTGGAGACAAATTTATTGAAGTGTGCATTTTTAACAGGGTATCTAATTTATTTTAAAATAATTTGAAATAATAATTATAACAAATATTAATAAAATGAAAGAAATTCTTTAACATTAAAAAATCTAATATGCCCATTATTATGAATTTTACCCCATTATTATGAGTTTTAGCAATACAACGAGTATTAAAATTGATGTAAACTTTAACTTTAGATGTATTCGCCTACCTCTTTTTATGCTTCGGAGAGAAAATTATATTATGCGTCCTATCCTGCTCGCTGTGAATTCTTAATACCAAAATCTCATGAAAGCTTAATCTTAGCGTGTATTGTTTATTGGAAGAAATGCACCCTCAAACTCAAAGATTCATTGAATTGAATTAAATCCAAACTGCGGAATTTTTCGGTGATAAATATTTGATTATGCCAAAATTGCACTGCAGAAATTACTCGAGCAAACAATAAATATTTGAATTCAAAAAATTGCAATTACATTTGTTACGCTTGACTACCGATTGTTTTTTTTGCACATAGTAGAGAAAAACAAAATCACGGAATATGAAAAAACAAATCATCTAAATAGGCTTCGTAAGACAAAAAATAACAATACAATATCGGGTTGCTTGTTTCTGTTTTAAATTTCGTAATGGATTCTGAGACACTGTATTCTTACCAAATAAAACGAAAATCTGTTGGCCGCTGCAATAATTGTGGATAGATTATGAGTGGTATACTAAAAACCGAATATATTGCACTTCTCGTTTGTTAACTTTAAATTGTAGAACTTATAAAAAGTATAAGAAACGTCTGATTTTTTTGCATAACAATTTTCTTTACTTTATGCGGTATTTCGCAAAAAAGTTTTGCTACTTTAAAAAAACTAAATACAACTTTAAATTTCAATCCACTTTTTACTTTATATGCATATATTTATATAAGATTATATATGGGTTAGTCCAATTCACCAAACTAGAATGCATTATGTATGCATAGTTATCTTAAGTACGTTTACATTGTGTTCTCTAATCTCTAGTAAAATTATCCGCAATGCATGTACATGAATGCGAAAAGAATTCGTTTTTCAGCAACATTTTTTTGTTGGCCATTATCTGATTTATGTATGTTTTCATATGCGGGTGGTTTCATAATCGCGCTGCTGTTTGCCAATATTCTTTTTATTGAATACAAGCCAAATATACAAGTATATATGGAATTGTTGTTACAATTAAAAAAACTACATTTTATAAATATTTATAAGTCTGATAGTTGAAAGTTCAACGGACAAAATTTAATTGATTAATAAAATAGTAATTTAATAATATTACAAATGTCTGCAATACAAAATATTGAATTTACCAATTTTTAGGTACATTATTATATTTGTACACGTAATCTTGGTTCTGCACACATGGCTGTTTTTATCGAATTGATAAGCGTAACTACAACAAAATATTATATGAGCTGTTCGTGTAAAATAAAGCTTTACACGAAACGTTGTTTACAAAATGATCCTAACAAAATTTTATTGAAATTTTATTGATTTTGGTTTCGTAAGTAAATTATGTAAGCATAGAATATTGTGATTGCCTAGGGTTTATACATATTTGACACGAAAGATTTATGTAAACCAAAATAGTTAACCATAGTATATTTTTGACGACTATATTCTGGGTACACCAGCGTACAGAATAAGAAGGTCACACCCCAACAGATTTGGGACCTTGTTAATTACATTAACAAAATATTTATACGCAACGATATACAACAATAAACATGAACAATATATACGAAAATTTAATACAATTTTCACCATTCACAGCATCCCTGTGACACCGGCAAGAATAATGTATTCCCTCGATATTGGACCAAAAGTTATTACAAACACAAACATTACATTAAAATATCGCAGAGAGGAAGGAATGAAAAGAAGAAAATCCAATATTAAACCAACAAATATACCAAAAAGCAATTCAGTTTTTCTTTATTTTGTTCGAAGCACAAAGAGTAAACGGAAACTACGAATGTGTTATAAATTTTTAGTAAAATATTTTTTTATGCTGCTACTGCTGCCGTTGCTATATAGTTTTGTTTGTTCTGGAATCTACTGTTAACGCTATATAATCACTGAGCTTTATTATGTATTGTGGAAAATCTCTCGGACTCTTAAGAATAATAAAAAAATTTGTAAACGGAAATATGAGACTGTCTAGCAAACAAGTAATTAGCATGGTAGCTTATTGTGGCTTAGAAACCCAATTTAATGATTGATACAAAAGAAAATGCAATTTGGAATGGTGAATTTATAAAGGTTTCGTGCCCACCGCTTTCAAATACTTCCCTCAAAGGTCTTACTAAAAGTTTTGACAATGCTAAATAAATATAATTTGTGGCGAGAATTCAAAAAAATTTAATTAGGTGACAGGCAGATATTTCTTTTACATCGAGATCAGATTATACCAAGACGTTTGGAAGCTTGGAATAATATAACTTTGGATTCTGTGATTAAAAAATTCGGTCGGCTATCAAACTGCAGTGGCCAAACTTTAATGGTATGGAAAACACTTTAAACTTATACTCAAAGTATTATCATAATGCCATAAGGTAAGTGATATAAGTTCAATTGCATATTTCAAGCATAAACCTGAACACACAGAATCGTGTACTATTTTGTTACTAATATCTCCATTCTTGTAATAATAAAAAATTAGAACAATATTTTTTACAATAAATTTTTGTTTCATGCCCAAATTGTATGTACTTGCAGTTGTACTGAACACTGGAGGCCATTAAATAGCCCGAAGTCACTAACGGCGTGAGACCGGTGTGTAGTATTTAACGTTAATAAGAGGTGTACCTATACTTTTTAACGAAAAGTGTAAACTCAAAATGTGTAGATACACCAAATTATCAAAAAACTTTGGAATTCGAAACACGTGGTTTAATTAAAATTATTAAAAATAAACAATAAATATTGAGAATCACAATAAAAAAAAAAAAAATTAAACTAATTGAATTCATAAAATCTTCGGAACCATAAGTACCGAGTGTGGAATTTAAGTCACATACATGACATCGGAAATAAATGGAACTCGCTAACGAGCTCAAAACCAATCAAATTACGTGAAATGCTTTATACTGCGCCTACTAGTTCCGAACTGCAGATGAAATTGTTTTAATTTTGTTGTTGTTTCAATACATTTTGTTTGATAGCATGGTATATTTTTCTATCTAACTTCCGATGTGATGGACGCACTATTAGTGTTCTCAACTTGGGATGATGTCTTATATTAGTAAAAAAAAATTTGGAAAATATTTACATGTTGTGATTTTTCAACTAAATTCCACAATTGGCACTCATTGCTCCGCTGATTTTTTGAATTTTTAAAGATTTAAGTGGATTTGGCCAAAGATGCTTCCACTTGTAGGGTCATACCGCCAATCGCAACATGCAAATTGTTTTGAAGTTTTTTTCTACAAATATCAGACACCAGCCCAAGTTAAAAATACTAAATTCCACAATTGGCACTCATTGTTCCGCTGATTTTTTGAATTATAAAAGATTTAAGTGAATTTGGCCAAAGACGCTTCTACACGTAGGGCCATACCGCCAATGATGCAAATTGTCTAGAATTTTTTTTTCAACAAATTTCAGATACCAACTATTCCAAGTTGAAAAATTCCACAATTGGCACTCATTGTTCACCTGATTTTTAAATTTTTAAAGATTCAAGTGAATTTGGTCAAAGATGCTTCCACGTGCAGGGCCATACCGCCAATCACAAGATGCAAATTGTCTTGAATTTTTTTCAACAAATTTCAGATACTAACCATTTAAAGTTGAAAGATCTAAATTCCACAATTAACACTCATTGTTCCGCTGATTTTTTTAATTACAAAAGATTTAAGTGAATTTGGCCAAAGACGCTTCCACTCGTAGGGCCATACCGCCAATCGCAACATGCAAATTGTCTTGAAGTTTTTTTTTACAAATATCAGACACCGGCCCAAGGTGAAAACACTAAATTCCACAATTGGCACTCATTGTTCCGCTGATTTTTTGAATTATAAAAGATTCAAGTGAATTTGGTCAAAGATGCTTCCACGTGCAGGGCCATACCGCCAATCACAAGATGCAAATTGTCTTGAATTTTTTTTCAACAAATTTCAGATACTAACCATTCCAAATTGAAAACACTAAATTCCACAATTAACACTCATTTAAATTTTTTTTTTATAAAGCGGTATTTTTTTGGTATTACTGTGATTCCAATATTTATTGTTTATTTTTAATAATTTTAATTAAACCACGTGTTTCGAATCCCAAAGTTTTTACCTTTTGCAGCTGCACTTTTCGATTTTAAGTCTACACTTTTCGTTAAAATGTATAGTATTAACGTTAAATATTTCACACCGGTCGGCGTGAGCACTCACACTGCTCACCACTATCGGCGATTAAAGAATGCATTTCACGTGCGTTCATATCATCAAAAATGTAACTAAGAAGTTTCTACAGCTTTTGTTCCCATAACAACATCGCTATTGAATTCGGTGCAACAGCGGTACAACAGTTGTCGATTCAGTTGAGGACATAGCCCAACAGTGGTAAGCGCTCGAATGAATTTGGCGAGAGAAAATCAGAGGCAAACCATCCCGTTCAACAAATAGCTCAATCGTACAAAACAAACGCAGCCCATTCAACTGAGAAAATTGCCCTCATCCGTGATAAGAGCTCAGTTGAAATTGACAAAAAACCAAAAAGCTCATCCATCCAGGTGTTTACCAGTCAATTGACCCAGAGCAGAGAATTGGCAGAAGGTAAGTTCATATTAATTTTTTCATTTACTTCTTTGGCATCGGTTCAGTACCAATTTATTTTAAAAATAAAACACTTTAAAACAACGCGCGTCGTTCAAACGTAATGATCCCGAAATTTGGTTCACCCAGGTGGAGCCATTATTTCAAATCGTATCTCCGTCGATGCGGCTAGGTTCAATCATTTTAACGCGGTTCTCGATCCTCAAACAGTGAAGTGCGTACGCGATCAAATTCCTACCCCACCAGATATTAATAAATATGACGCTTTCAATCAATCGAGCGATTGGATTTGTCGGCGAACTACAGCGCGTGAATGGGACTGTAACTGGGCGATAAAAAGTAGCTCTTAAGGGTATTGAAAACAGTATCCATCGGTCAAGTCGCTAAACCAGTTCTATGAAACTTGTGGCTGCATCGGCTTCCGACATGCAAAATTGATAGCAATAGACAACGATACGATTTCGTTGACATATGTGCCGAGATTTCGACAATCAACAAAGGTGCCGAGGTTTCGGTGACCTCACCAACGAATATCGGAATAACCAATCCGTCGTCTTTCAACTATTCGCGGCAAACTCCACAAAAAATGATAGATACGGACATCAATTTCGATAATACTGTGGAATGACGAAAAAATCGATAGGCATTCGAAACGTGCAAAACCAAATTAATGAATTGCACTCAACTAGCTTACCCGATACCAAACACTAAATTCGCAATTTATGTCGACGCATCGAACACAGCTATAAGAGCAGTGTTACAGCAACTTACAGGGAAAGGTTATTAACCACTGTTCTTTCATTCGAGAAAGCAACACGGTGCCGAAACCCAGTACAGTACTTATGATTGAGAATTATTAATGTCGATAATTTACTTTATTTTTCGAGCACAAACCATTGACTCTTTCGTTACGCCGAAACTTGACAAGGCTTCACCAAGATAACTCCGTCATTTAGACTATATCGCACAGTACACATTAGATATTCGGAACATTTCGGGCGACTGCAACGTCGTGGCAGATACCATTTCACGTATCGAACAGGGTGACATAGAGAGCATGACTGTTACGTCTCAATTGCCGAAGCACTAATTTCCCCTGCGGAACTGATACGAATGTTTTTTGTGATGTTTCAGCTGGTGGGGCCCATTAATTTCAAAATCATTCCGTATACAAATCAACAAATCATGTCATAATGTTTCTAATCGTGGGGCCCAATTCTCAAAATCGGTGGAAATTTTCGCATTCGGCATATTATTAAATTTTCTTTAAAATTCTTTATATTATTCGAACTTTTCGCCGGCTACTTTAATAATTTTTTCAAATTTAATTCCAAGTTTTCTATTATTTATTTCCTTACTAAGGCCCTTTTCCAATTACTTACTTATTTGTGTTAGACGTACTTATTCAAATAAGTAACTTCGTGAGGTGACTTATTTGAATAAGCACGCGTCTACACAGAAATGTCTCAGAAATAGTGAAAACTTTGGGTAAATGTAATACATGCCGTTTTTATTTTCAAATCTAGTGACAACGACTAACATGTCAAGAAATTTGTTTCTTTCCATATAATAGAAAATGCGTTTTGTTTTTCTGTTATTACGACATAAATAAGTCAGTACAATGAATTGGAACGACTTGATCGACTTATTCAAGATGGCGTGAAATAAGTCAATAGTCAAATAAGTCAATAAGTCAAATAAGTCCTAAGGGCAATTTTATAATTCCAAATCGATTTACCCACTCGGAATTTTTCCCTTATAAGCTTCATGGCCTTAACATTGTTGTCCAGCTTTGTTTTGGATTTTAATTTCATTGTAATCGGTTGATTAATGCCTCGTCTAAAATCACTGCTTAAAATCACGTGCTGTCGTGCATTTTTGTGATACATTTTGTTGTATTTTCTTTTTTGTACATCCCTTTTGTTTTTTTTGTGTATGCGATTGCGAGGACGCGATTGATCGTCGTAGAGAAAAGACGTGTTTTGTCTTTCTCTGTAGTTTTAAATTAAATTAAATTTAGTTTAATGTGATGTGTTATGTGTTAAAATAAATGTGTTAAAAAGTGTGTTATAATAATTAAAATAATATAATAATAATAACGTTTTAATAATTTAATTAAAAGTAAAATTAATATAATTATAATTATAAATAAAATTAAAAACAGTGTGTAGTGCGCAGCAATGGATAGAAATTGTGTGTAGTGCGAGCAAATGCATCACACTTATTTCTATGTTCCAGTATGTTCCAAAGGATTCATAAGATAAGTGTTTTTATTATTTTTTATTATTTTTATTCATATTTGATTATATTTTCAATGTTTATTTACATAAATATGTTTTATTAGTTGTTGTACTTTGTATAAAAAGAAATAACAAATACGCATTATTAATATGTCGCAATAGTGTGGTTTTGTACCGTTTACGTGTGTGTGGACAAATGACAGGTTGTAATGTCTTCTGGATTTTAACGGATCTTAGTTAAATCGGAATTATCTTTGAAAAAACATCATAATTTGATAACATATAAATTATATAACATATCAATTATTTATTTTTGATAATACAAATTATTTTGCTATTATTATAGTTAAAGTGTTATTTTTCGGACGAAAATGATTTAAGTGGAATGCACAAATGTATATGTTGGTTCAAAATACATGCAAAAATAAATTTTTGACATGATTCTTTTGCGTTACCCACACAATTGTGATGGCATGCAGGAAAAGGGATACACTGTTATATGCATTCACACAATCACACATAAAATAATAATATGGTTATATCAATGCCTCCTAAACTAAAGGCCTCTTACTACTCTCATTTTTCGCACATGACTTTAATTTATGTCGTAAACCGAGAGAACGCCATAATAGTGTTAAGATATTTACACTAACAAAACAACTGGACAAAGCAACAAAAACGTCGACATAGTGTGTCGTCATCAGGTATTGAACACACGGCGAATTGGTTAAAATCCGAAATGGCTGAAAAGGATGAAAATGAAATTTTAAAGAATTATCTGTTTGTGCGTATAAAGTTAAATACTGAAGAGTGAATGATAGCAGCTGTCAAATGAGTCAAATTCTGGGGGTAAAAGAGAAAGCATATAAATCGACGGGTCGTATTTAGAATTTGTTCGATCGAAATTAAAAACTACACCAATTCACAATTATTTTTATTCCAATATAGTACGGATTTATTTTTTTATTTTCGGTAAAAAATGTATTTCCAAAATAAAAAGTTATTATGAAAAGAAAAGCATGTAGAATATGTAGGTAGCAATAAGAAAAATGCGACACTGTAATATAACATCTGTTTATAAAAGGAAAAAGTCCAGCAACAACAACAACCAAAATTTTTTAATTAATTTTTTCTGATTTTTAAATTAAAATATGGATAATTTTATCACAAATCACTTTCCTTTTAACATAATTTAATCACAAATCACTTTCCTTTTAACACAAATCACTTTCCTTTTAACATAATTTTTAACATAATTATGGATAGACTATGCGAGGACATTGCAAAAATGATTCGATTATCGATGTATCATTCATGAAACTTGTGTGTATATGCTAATGATATTTTGAGGCCAGAAACCGGTCACAAAGGAGTTCATGTATGCATTGTAAATATATAACATGTACTTACAGGCGTTATTATTATTTGTTATTAACAAATTTTTTTCTTTATTTTTTTTTTTTTTTTATTTATTTGGTTTATAATTTGTTTACTTAAATTAATTTTCGATGTAACTAATAAAAATGCATGATGAAAATTCCAAATAATATAAATAACATATTTTTTGTAGAATCGTTTAAAACGGTGAGACTTCATATGTGTGGCAAATGTATGTATGGCAAAGGGAAAATGGTTTTTAATTTTTATTTTCGTTTTTAATGACAAGTAAATGTTTCATGTGATATCCCTCGGCCTTTTTATGTTGACTCTTTTATAGATTGCTTACTGCTGGCGCTATTTTCTGTAAAATAATTTCTCTGGCTCAATATTATTTCTCGAAACAGGTTCGCAATTTCATGGGAACGTCAGACACGAATATCGATTGATTTGAGTTCTAAATCCTATTCAACTTGCTCAGGCATCAATTATGTAAGAAGCCTTCCACGTGGTCCTATCTTCTATTCGTGCCGTCACCTCACGAAAACCTTGATTTTTTTGATTGATTGAGATGTGCGGAATTGTCTCAGTAATCTGTTTCTAGACGGTATACTGCGGTATACGGTATACCCCAATAATTTTGGGTACGAATTGGGCTGAATTCAAATTCGAGCAAACTTTAGTTTTGAAATAGCTGAATTTGACTTAGTCATCTCTTAGCGGGTTATGGCCAAGTTTGGTTAAGCAATGGTAAATGTAGGAACTAGATATTTATTTGGCTGATTATTTTCAAATTTATTTTGAAGAAAAATCTAGAACTTCATCCAGGATTTATGTTGCAATCTCGATTCAGCTCAATATACCAGGTTTAAACATAATTAGTTAAAAAATTGCTTAGCCTGGCCGAATTCCAGAACTTCTCTAAAATCCATTTTCAAATGCCCGCCCAATTCTGCATACCTGATTTGACAATAATTTTCTGGGGTATGGTCAAGTTGCATTCAGAATGGCCGAATTCCAGAACTTCTCTAAAATCCATTTTCAAATGCCCGCCCAATTCTGCATACCTGATTTGACAATAATTTTCTGGGGTATGGTCAAGTTGCATTCAGAATGGTCGAACTGTTTGACCACAAAAAAGACACGTTAAAACCCCAATACAAGTTGACCTTAGTTTATTAAAACCCTAGTCCAGCTCTATAAACTAAAATGGATAATTATTATCGGTTAGGTAACGACCTCATTATATTCGAATCTCAAAATATCGTCAAATTCAGCTTTGCGCACCGAATTTGACCATCATTTGTTGAGAGATGGCCTAGTTGAGCATTATTTTATAGTGTCAATCCAATTCTGCATACCACATTTGACAGCAATTGGTTAAGGAGTGGTAAAGCTCCATTGAGCATGGCATAATATGTATGTTCTGTGCAGTATAATTTACTTGGTAATTAAATGAATAGCGTCAGTGACCAAAATTAATAAATCATTTGAAATGTTTGCGAAATAACCTAAATTTATTTGAAAAATCCAATCCGGTAGTTAATCTGGTATTGAATAATCTTGATAATTTTCCGGGATCCATTGCCTTTGGAATGCCTCACATATTTTTTTTTTTTGGTTATCTCGTGGTTGCAAATTAAAGAGTTAATGAATTTTAGAGTAATTTGTAATATAATTTAAATAATTATGGTTTCAGAAATTATATTGTAAGATGTGGGATTGCAGGAGGATTAAATTAATAAATGTTTATATTATTTAGGAAGCCCGAAAATATTAATTTAGAATTAAATTTAAGGAAATCTACAGATGTAGGTGAAATAATATTACTTTGAAATATTAATTGGATGGTTCACAAGACAAACCGATTAACTCGATTTTTTGAATTTTTTTAAATTTTAATATCAACGTACTTGATTGGCTCCTAACGGTATATATTCAAAACAAATTTTTGTAATTATAAGTGTTAACACCACTAAATGACAAAATTAAAAGTAACTAAAGTTGCAATTTATGAGGAATTTAAAAAACCCGTTTTTGTATTTTCTCATTTTTCGCAACTTTTTGTTTTATGGAGTTAATCGTTTTGGTAATTGAAACATCCAATTATTGATTGTGTAGATAGAATTGTTCTGTCATTGTTACTGACTATCGACTTTATCTAGGTGTCTGTAACCGGGCTGATTCAATTAAGCAATTTTGTTTAGGAAGCCGGAAAGCATTAATTTTGAATTAAATTTCAAGAAATTTTCAGATGTACGTGAAATAATCAAATTTTTCCCTTAGGTTGCTGATTTTGAGAAGCAATTATTGAAGACCAATACCATCATTATCCATTAAACCTATTAAGCCTTTATCCTTCCTCTAGTAGATTAGAAGTAGATTAGAATTGTGTTGTACCGTACGATCGCTAGGTGTCTGAAACCGGGTCGTCCCGTCCCCCCCCAAAAAAAATACCTTTCCTATCCTTCCTATTGTTATGTGTAAACAGGCTGTAGGAATATTCCCGGCGTTATCCGGGACCACCTGTCAAATACTTGGTTCTACAGTCCAATCAATCAATCAATCAATCCCTTTTGTTTTTTGTGTATGCGGTAAGGCGAGACAACGCCCATCACAAAATGTTTACGGGCTGGCCAGTTCAGGCCATTCATCATTGGCATTCCAACGGCAAATTTGCCGCAACATTCTCCGGAGGGGCCGTAGCACCTGTGTCGGTGGGACACAGCGGCAGCAAAGAAAGCCGCAATAGTTTGGCGGCGAGTCGAGGGCCTATTTACGGCGGGAAGTTGTCCAACGGCCCGGGCGTGGAGCCGCAACCCATAGATGTTTTTTATTTGTCTTAATTTTAAGTTTCATATTTTTTTTTATTTATTTCATTTGGTAAATTGACTTTATTTCTATTTGACTTCATAGTCTTCAATTTTCAACTTGCATTTTACTTAAATTTTAAATTTTTTTTTCTTCAGCAGACTGGGTACTTGTCGCTCGGGGAGATTCGGTCGCCTTCCGATGGGCACACCAGGTTATCATTATTTTTTGTCGTTCCTTAGGTTTCGTCCGATAAATTTCGACGGACCTCCGGGTTTTCATTTATTTTTAATTTGCCGTTTTATGCCAGAGTCATGCAAGCATCCCCACGACCCAATACCCTGAGTATTAGCCGGCAAAATCACCGTGCTTGACGCCGCTGCATGACTAGTTGAAATCTGCGAGACGGCTGCTGAGCAGTGCAACAAGTGCACAATTGGCAGAACTACTAGTGGAGCATGATGGTCAGCTTGCAGATCTACGTAAACAGCAGAGCGTTCAGAATGAAATACTTGTCGAAATTCAGCATACCCAGTACTTCAAATCAAACAGCTAAGAGGAGTAATAAAGTCTCTAGATGTTAAAGTCGAAGCGCACCTGAAGGAATTTGAGCAACAAATCAGGCAGGAACTTGAAAATAAAATTAAGCAAAGCGGAGGCTCGCTTTGAAACACATACCTCGCCAGCTATTGGAAATGCCCCGCAAAATTAAACGTTCTCGACAGAACTAGTTGCCGGAAGCTCAAGGCACAGAAAAAAATAAATATAAACAGATGTAAAGCTGATTCGATTTTATGTTGATCAAAATAAAAAATACCGTTATAATCTGAACGAAAAAAAAAATTAAAACAAAAACAAATGAAAAGTCAAAAATCACAAAATGTTATTCGAAGAGTTGCATATTTTAAGTTTATTATTTAAATCATAAAACGAGTTTGCATTTTGGGGTTTACAATAAAAAAATAGTTCTTTCAAAATTTTGTATGCAGTTTTACCTCTGTTTATATTAATTTGCTCTATGCTCAAAGGGAATTTTAAAATCTCCGACATTCGATGGCGAGATCCTATTGGAGAATTTAAAGCCTAGCTTCAAGAGGCCGTAAAGAACAATGGTTGGATTGCAGAGGAATAGCTCAACACACTCATTTTGACTCTTCGAGGGAAAGCTGTAGATGTCTTGCAAACTGTATCCGCAACAGAAAGGGACTATGCGGAGAGAGAAGTAACGGCACTGCACCTGCAGATGTATTGATTGTATTAACAGTAGGCGCGTTTATCGGTGATGCCAAGGAGTAGTAAGTAAAGTTGTGCATGCTGGATTCGGAGAATATGATACGCAAACAAAGGCTCTTATTAAAGAAGATATAAGGAAAAAACGGCTAGCTTTTTGAGGTAACGGAAGAAAACGATCGTGTTCTCATTCTCGAAATCTGTCAGTTAGACGTTGAACGAGACGAGGAGAGAAAACACTGGTCTCATTTAAGGAACATGGTTCCGGAAAACTAAATTACACCAGGGTTGAGAGGCGTATGCTGGTAAAAGGGAGAAAGTGTTCCAATAGCACTGTTAAAATCACATAACTATGGGCGAATTATAAAAGTTTCGCTGTTATTCGCGTACTGGTACTCAAACAATTAATTTTTATAAAGCCGGTGGATACAGAAAAAATCTCCCATTTTTCGGTTTCTTTTTCGAAGAATTACATCTGCACCAAAAACAACGGAAAAGAAATGTTTTTCGAAAAAAAAACCAGATTTGACCACAAGCGGTTTTGGTAAAATAAGACCTTCCATAAAAATATTTTTTCTTCCAATTGAAGGAAATTTTGTCTTCTTTCCGATACTTTTCGATAAAAATTGTTTAAAAGAAGAACTTGCTCGATATTTCATTCCCAAATCCAAATTAGCCATTCTCTAATTATTCATAAGAATTTAGACTTTAGATACCTTGAAAATGAACTTCAATGAATCGAAAAGGAGTCGTCTTACAGAACTTTCCACAGCATCAATTTCAAGATTTCTAAATTCTCTATAAAATGGCTGCACAGGATGAGATGACCACCACCAACACATTTATGAATGTGATATTCAATACCATTAAAATATTATCAAATAATAAGTTTTACGTTTTTGATCATCAATATACACCAATAGAAAACAGGAATTTAATTAAGCACGGAAAAAATTATTAAGCAATAAGTTTGCCCACCCAAATGTTACAAACAAAAAAATAAATAATAATTTAAATTCACGGTAACTAACGGGGAAATTAAAAACAAACATTTTGAACCGATGGCAAAATTTTATTTATTTTATTATGAAAATTTTCCCCACGAATTCTGACATTTTAATATAAATCTTTTATTTATAATCTCGGATAAACTTAGCCAATTAAGCGTTTTAACAACTTTTTTTTATTTCTGTCGTTCGAAATATTTTGTTGCAAACCACAGCTTACAGGTCATAAATGAAACTTAACAAACAAACAAACAAACAAGCAAAGGTGTATAAGCAGTTAGCCCCATATCAACAGTTTATGTACACACATCCGATTATTATTAGTCGTTTCATTTTATGTGTGGGCGGCAGTGGTGATGGTGGCTAGAATCAAGCATGACATCACATATAAGCATAACACTGACAAAATAATGCACCATAAAAATTGCTTACGACAAGTAAAAAAATCTTTATGCTGTTTGTTGTTGTGTCATTAAGAAACATATATACACGTATAAAAAGCCACCATAGGTTGTTCACCTTCGTGTATGAAACACGAAACGAGAAAAGCAAACTAAATCTACAAAAATTGCAAAAACAAAATACTTATGAGTTCAAATACCTTAGAGAAAAATAGACAGAAAAACATGCAAAAATAAAACAAAAAAAAAAAATAAAAAAATTCCCAAAAACAAAACGAAAAAGTTGGGTAAAAAGCTTTTTAATAATTAATGATGGAGTGTGGGGGTGTGAGATAATTCATCCCTTGTGTAAGTCTACAAAAAAAAAAAAAAATACACGTTTGGAGTTGTTCAGGTGTTTTCACGTGAAGGATTTTTTTTTTGTTTATAATATGATCAACCATTTTTGGCGAATAACCCCCCCACTTCTTCTCATTCAATATAGTTTTCTGTATATATGATGTGATTTTAAACGAAGGAGATGAAAAGGTTAAGCGAATCATTTTCTTTAAGTAATTGTTTGTGTTACGTTGCTATCAACTCACATTAAATTTGTGTGCCGAATATATTTAGTTTTCGAACGATGGTCTGGACATATTATATCGTACAGTAGTTGGTGTCTTGTCACTTGTTTCGTAATCTTGCTGGCACTTATAAAAATCAAACCGAATTAGTACGCGATAATCCCATACCCCATTGACCCACAATAAGCATCCTCGCAATTTTTCAACATAAACACTATACAACTGCACTTTATAACTCTGAATAAACATTTGTCTGTATTAAAGTGCGGCGGGCTAGATTTGAAATTCGAAGCCTAAAAAACACCCAGTTCAAGTTTATCCAAAATTAATGCCAAGCCTAACAAAAACAATATTAATGAGAATGAGTTGGTTTAAAGCAGTCATTTAGGCGTAGTCGGAACGCAGCAAATATTTATAATGTAGTTATTATTTATTTATTTAATTCAGAGTTAAATTAAATACGCTAAAATATTTTTCGACTCATAAAATTTTGAACGATCGGAAAATATGTCAGTATAATATTTTGGTAGCCCCATACGTGCACTCTAATTGTGTCAACCCGAATAAATTTCTAATGGATCTCCCATATCTAAAATGATATTCTAACGTCATTTCTTAGAAATTTTGATTTTAAGAATATTCATTTCATTAAAGTTTTACTTTGTTAGTTCACGGTGATTGAATGATCGATATATTTTTAATTTCTGCTTCCGGAGATTTCAGCTAATGCAAATTTTTAATACTACAAAACATATTTCCAAGTAATTTATACTGTGTGCCTTACGTCTAAATTCCCAACTAACTAAATTGACGGATAGTTCCTAACAGTTACACGTAGATATCTCTAATGTTTTTAAACCAAAATATATATGATATTTACATCTAAACTGCAAACGTAATTCAGATTGGATATTGGCAATTAAAAATATTGTCGAAATTGATAAACCTTAATTTAGTAAGAAAATTTTAATTAAATATCGCATACGGTTAGTATTGCGCCATCTATGAATGAGTAGTATTAACAAACAAACACGCAATCAGTCTAAATTACTTATTACGAAATACTTCAACAATTAATGAAAAATTCAAATTAAATTAGAGAATTAGAATTAAATTTCAGAACATTATTTTATTACGCCATCTCTTGATAACTTGTGAAAAATTGATATCAGGCGTAAAGTATTAGAGTTTTCAATGCTGTGTAGCTGACATCGTTTTTTTGACTAAATTTCCGACTAACTTAATTGGTGTTTAGTTCATACTAGTCGTCGAATAATGTCTGTAATATTCATAACAAAATATGTTTGACATTCAGGTCTAAACTGCAAAATTAGTAAAGATTTATTAATTTTCAATTAAAAATATTTTGGAAATTTATAAATCTTAATTTATTAAGAAAATTTTATTTAAAAATCTGGGGTGGGATGTTGTAACATCATAATTTTCGATATTCGAAAAATCATAACTTTTTTCGATAAGTTGGTATGTTGTACCATTATCGACGAACGATTCTACAATTAAGTATGTGGATTTTATACTAAAATATAAAGAAAAAAATATATTAAATTTTATTTATGTATTATATATTTTAAAGTACAAATTAAAAATGAGTGTGTAAGTAATTCTTATATTGTTTTTGTAAAATACATTTGTCGTTTTTAAGGAAGAGGTTATAAATTATGAAATCAATATTGGGCGTTTGATAACATAATCTATAAAATGACAAATAAAATAATACAAAGTTGTTTATATAAAATTAAGCATGATTTTTAATTCAAAAAATTTGTCAGTCAGAAAAAAATTACGACGCAATAACAGTTTGAAATAATGGTTGCTTATTTGGAGGAGCACAGGGAGATGGTCACGGGAATATTCAATATATCGACAACAAAAGCATCCCTTCAAGCAAGTTGGCACGACCTCTCAGAAAGATTAAATGGCGAAGGGCCTCCAACGCGCGATGAAGAGTTCTGGAAAAAGGTAAGTATTCATTTAACCAACGAAATATTAATTATGTAAGCGATGTATACATTGTGTAAGCGATGTGGAAAGCGATGTATGTGAAGATAGCCCAAATTCCATCCCCGAAAAATCCGATGGCAACACTAATTATTGCTATCACGACAGTTTTTACTCTCAGCCCAAAAAATCTTGACATTTTTACTCTCAGCCCCGAAAATATTTGCTATCATGATAGTTAAAAAATGTCATGACAGTTGAAATTTTCAGGGCTGAGAGTAGATATAATACTGAGAATGTATGTCTAAGGGTTTTTTTTTAAATTTTTCTATGTATAGTAGTTCAGATATAGTCCATAGAAGTCGAGAACTATTCGTTGGCCCAACTAGCGGTGCACATCGTTTGATAGGTGAATGTTTAAGGACCACGTATGATTTTTTTTAGAATTTTTCTATGTATAGTAGTTCAGATATAGTCCATAGATATATAGTCCATCATATACATAGAAAAATTCTAAAAAAATCGTACATGATCCTAAAACATTCACCTTTCAAACGATGTGCACCGCTAGTTGGGCGAACGAATATTTTCCGACTTCTATGGACTATAAAGGCGGTGATACATGTACAGATTTTGCCTTTAAGGCATAAAAATTATGCGCGCTGATTGGTTAAAAGTTGGCCATCTTGAATCGCCTTACAGGCAAAAATTTTAAATTGAACATTTCTCAATTTTGTATAAGGCAATTTTTTTTTGCCTTAAAGGCAAAATCTGTACATGTATCACGGCCTTAACTCAGCTCATTTTGAATTCAAAAACGCATAGAAACTGCGATCAAATAAGTCCCGACACATTTATATATCATTTACTAAAGTTATTTACTATGTTACAATACTTAACAGTAATTTTGTTGTTTACTGTAATTTATTTAGAATCTAAGAATGTTGTTTATATTTTGAGTGAAGCGTCTAGTTTTATTTATACAGTTTCGTAATCAAAATTTTATAAAATTTTTTTTTATTTATTTTTATTTATAAATTATGTATACTTGTATATCAAGTTTTTGACTCTCAGCCCCGAAAATAGTTACTGGCATGACAGCTAAAACTATCATGACACAAACATTTTTCTGGGCTGAGAGTAAAAATATTGCATTTTGATGAATGAGGAATATTTAAAGTAATTTTTGATTTCGCTGTCAGAATATTTTTTGGATAGCAGAATTAACTCTTTCAATCATAATGTTGTTCACTTTAAATGGGGGTAACGTAACCATTGATTTATATGGGGAATGAAATATCATATGTTTAGTTTTAGATATATTAAGTGAAATTAAATTGGATTTAAAGTATTCTAATAATATATTGAGATCGTGATTCATATCATCCATTATCCTACTGGCATCTAAGGCTTTAATGGTAAATAAGAAATATCATTAATGAAGATTAAGAATAAAAGTGGTCCCAGAACACTGCCTTGTGGAACACCACACCATATCCAACATAATACTTTTAACTTCATTGACCATGACATACTGTTTCCTATTTGATAAATAGCTTCTCAGCAAGCTATAAGGAACACCCCGTATACCATAAATATATAATTTGATAAGTAACAATTCATGATCAATTGAATCAAAAGCTTTCTGTAAGTCTAAAAAAAGCGCTCCAACATACTTTTTGTTATCAAAAGCTGTAAAGATCATATTTGAAATTTCAACAAGAGCTAATTCCGTACCAGCTCCCTTTCTAAAACCATATTGATATGAGTAGAAAAAGTTATTTGAGTCAAGAAAATTTACCAATCGGGAGAAGAGTAATTTTTCAAAAATCTTGTCAAATACTGATAAAGTTGAGATAGGTTTATAATTATTAAATTATTAACTGTCACCATTTTTAAAAACATGAATAACTAAGGAATTAGGATAAATACCAGTTAATAAACATTCATTAAACATTTCTGACAAAAGTTTTGAGAAAAAATCTGCTCTATTTTTAACCACATAGTTATTAATATTGTCCGGCCCACAACCCTTACTATCATTAAGTGAATGGATAATATTGTAAACTTCAGCAGCTGTAACTGATGAAAAATACATAGAATCACAGTTCCAATAAATGGTACCGAATTTATGAATATTTCTGTCAGAGTTGATAGATTCACTAATTAAACTACCTACCTTAACAAAATAGTCATTGAAAAGGTTAACTATATCACCAGTATCATTATAAAGCCGTCCGTTAAATAAAACTGAATCAAACTGAGCTGTTTTGTGATTTTTATTAAGAAACAAATCAATATTTTTCCATAGATCTCTTAGGTTTATATCAACAAACATTTCATTAAAATAACGTTTCTTATGCCCGCTTGCACAGAAAAATGACTAACGGCCGGTTAGCTGTGCGCCAGTTAAATTTTTTATATGAAATCTGGTTTCGCAAGCAGAAAAAAATCAACGCAAACTTGATTACATATATTTTATTTCGTAGAAATATTTACCTTGCGTATAAATATTTAAACGGCCAATTTTGATTGAATAATTTTTTAACTAATCGTTAAATATTTCCATGGAATAAAATATATTTAATCAAGTTTGCGTTGCGTTTTTTCTGATTGAAACCAGATTTCATATAAAATATTTTACTGGCGCACAACTACCCGGCCGTTAGTCATTTTTCTGTGCAATCGGGCATTAGCGAAATATTTTTTTTGATTTTAGTAACTTACTTAGGCGTTCTAGTTCAGCTTTAAAATCAGTGTTATTGGGATTCAGTTTACATCTTTTTAACATTTTGTTTTTCTCACGAATTACTTGCCAAATATCATAGGTAATCCAAGGGCATATAGTAGTTTTTAATTTAACTTTGACACTTATTGTATTAGTATACTTATTATTAAGGTCATTGTATTTTTTTACAATTAATTGTAAAGTGCTGCTAGGATCATGAACATCAAGGGGCATGGTGCTGCTAGGATCATGAACATCAAGGAAAAGTTACCTTGATTGATTTTAATTTTAGGTATTGAGTTTTACATTTACTGGGCCACTTTCATACTATCTAGGATCCGCGATATCCAGAAATATTCTTTCTTTGTTGTATTGAAAGAACGAGAATTTTAAGTATTGAAGATGTTTTGAAAATCTACGATTAAGCGAATGACAAGTTTTGTGAAAAATATAGCTTGGCAACCATTGAATAGACAGCAAAAACTGCTCATGGGATCTGGATATCACGGATCCTAACTAGGAGGATGAAACTAACACAATAAATGTAAAACTTAATATCTAAAATTAAGATCAATATACCAGACGAAGGTTCACAGGCTATTTTATCGGTGCATTATCGCATTTTGTTATTACACAATAATTAATTGTTATTAACAAAATTTTATATCATTCTTATTACATTTATATATAATAATTTCGCCTAAATGTTTGCTTAGTCAAGATATATTTCTACCAATACATTGACAATAATTAAAAAGGTAGTACAACTTTAGGAAAAACTTCATTACCTTATATAGGCGAATGAGTGTTTGTCCTAAAATTGTCCTAAATATAATGACGTCATCTAGGACAAAGTTAAGACATACTTCATTGGCACGACATATTTATATTTTTTTCATATATGTCATTTGATGTTCGAAAATGGGTTGCCACACGAAAATATTGGTCGTCTGTCGATAATGATAGAACATACCGACTATCACTTTTTTCGATTCGTTCATCACTTTCGATAAATACGACAGTGATGTTACAACATCCTACCCCAGGTGCGGTTTGTTTTGTGCCATCTATACACGACTGATATGAACTGATAATCAATTTAGTTAGTCGCCAAAATATAAAAAATCGTCGAAATGTAAATTTTTGCTTAACATAACCGCAGAACGCGGCTGATAATCTAGCAAAGCACTGTTTCGTTTGGAAGACTATAACCTTTGTTAGACTAGCTAGCGCTGTACTCTAATTAAATTACCACGTATGAGGTTTAATTATATGTGAGAATATGAAACTGAGTTGGTTGTGGTCAATTTCATTCTGCCTTTATTATTATTAAAAAAAATTTTTTTATACAAAAATTAGTAGCTGCCTAGCCAGTTTAAATGGAGCACAAAAAAAAATATAAAAACTATTAAAATTAGTTTGTTTGCGATAGTGTCGAGTGTCCGGAAATATTGTAAACTGGTATTGTATTATATTGGGTTGTTCTCAACATATGGATGGTTTATACTAGTAGTGGTATCGACGGATGCCTCGGCAATGTGCTTCATGGCTAGTCAACGAGAGGAATATTGTGGCTAACGCCGTGTCTTGAAACGTCCGATACTCGTTCAGTGTTGTTGAGCGGTTATACCGCTGCTGTGTTTAAATAATTTTAGTATTGTAGATGATAGATGTTTGATTTTTTAACATTTTTTTTCTCTTTGAAATAGGATCCCGAACATGTCCCCAGCTATTTTGCCAATAGTATCGCCCAATCCTCGTTTTTTCTGTGATTGTTTAAGTCGTTTCGTGTTAGCAAATCGTTGTTTTGTTTTACGTTATTGAATTGCCACTGTAGCTGTTGTATTATGAGATCACATTTGATGGTGATTACATGGCTGCAGCCTGTTTCAAGCAGAGCAAGACTTTTTTTCATGTTGCGCATTTCTTGATGAACCCAAAAATAAAAACGAGTTTCTCAACCTCCACCAACTGTGGAAGATGAGTTGGCTTCAGCCAACTGAGAAAATGGCTTTTCTAACAAATTCGTATTACAAGATAGTACGGCAACATCAATTAGAGGTAAGCTAACCGGTGCAGAAGTAACACATGATGAGCACGAACATATTGACAAGCTATCCAACGGCAAACCTGCAGGATTTTCATAGGGTGTCATATTTAGCGAAAGTGGCAATTGAAGATCTGGTACATTTAATTGTAAACGTAAATTTGACAAAACGGAAGGTATAGTCCAATCTGAAAAATACGTTCTAACATTATTTCAATTTGTTCTTTGTTTTTTATCACTTCATCCAACAAGTTATGAAAAATTGTTAGCTGAGCATTGTCAGCCAACATTTGGTGATGCTGTACATTCATTACAAAACAACATAAAATTTGCACATTTCCGAATTAGGTTGCAAGCTGGATGGTTAATAGCCGCACAATCATAGTGAAACGCTTTGCAACAAAAACCAGGGGGTCAATTCGCGTTCTGTGAAATAATGAAAATGAAAAGGTTTTTTCATTGCCAATCTAGTAGTTTGAATTA
The DNA here is from genome assembly GCA_932526605.1 of Nephrotoma flavescens. Lineage (NCBI taxonomy): Eukaryota > Metazoa > Arthropoda > Insecta > Diptera > Tipulidae > Nephrotoma > Nephrotoma flavescens. The sequence continues at coordinate 202,489,425 of OW052222.1, forward strand.
TTTGCACGTAATTTTAAATTTTACTGTGTGAAATCAAAATTTCTTATGGGGAATGCAAACCTACTCGATAGCTAATGAAAAAAACTTTTCATTTCATTATTTCACGGAACGCGAATTGACTTCCAGAGCAGGAAATTTTCACACTCTTCTTATGTTCTATATCACATTTTCCACACTCCATAGGTCTCACTTACACTAACTATTTACAGGCACCAAAATGAACAAAAATAAAATAATAATACTACAAAAACTAAGATATGGACATTGTTAGTAAACTCCCAAAATGTTCAGACTTAACGTCCAATAGTTAAACTATATACAATTATTTCAGCACTATATATTACAATTAGTATTATGCTTGTTAAAAAATATTATACAATTATACTAATTAAACTATTAAATATTTTTAAAATGAAACTTTATAAAATAAAATAATTTTCATGCACAAAAAACAAACACTCTTTTGTCTATAGCTGTGTTTCTTGACGCTTAATCTGATCCAGTTCAGTTCATGTTTCATGAAACAACACAAACGCGCTTGCTAGATTTAAAATCAAAATTTGAGATCTAAAACAAAATTTAGATCATGTTTTCCATATAAAATTTGAACTCTCAACAACAAAATATGAGAAAGATAGCAAGATACAAGTGTACTGAGTAAAATAATTCAGCAACTTAAAGTAGGTAATTATAGCAAGCTACTATAATTTATTTGTCAAAATTCTGGCGTACAGTAGATTCAATAAATAATTGATTGTTGCAGATTTGATTATGAGTTTATGATGAAAGCGGATTCTTAACACAAATGTTTTAGGACGCTTAAAGGTAACTGCAAGACAATTGGATGAACCTTAAGGCTGAAGAAACATAAAAATTTAATTTTATACACTGCGATTTGCTATTTATCAATAATTTTTATCGTTCTTATCTTGAAATGGTATATTATTTCCATTAAAAGGTAGAAGAGTACGAGTACACAAAAAAAAAAGTTTCCCTCACAGCAGTAGGATGATACCTGATACGTTTTCAATTGTGTACTACAGAGTTGAAATAATATTTACTTTAAAATTTGATCGATTAAAATCGCACAGTACAATTTAATGTTTTCTTTCCTTCATTTCAGATCCAGCAGTAACATCATTTAATTACGTTGGGAAATACAACTTGCTTTCTGTATACATATACAAATATTTTGTTGCTGTTTATCATTGCCCCAAAGTAATTACCTGATAAAACATTTATATCAGAAAATGATATTTAAATTCTTAGCCGTAATGGGAACATTTATCTTCTTTTGCTTTCTTTTCAAACAATCTTTGTAATTTCTCTACATCTTAGATTACTAACAATTTTCTTTTCTTTTTTATTATTAAGTTTTTCTTGTGTGTGTGTGTCAAAAAAAAATAATAATAATATATATTGACACAAAAGTCAACATCATCATCTCACAGTTATCGCAAGATCTAATCAAAAAATGAATTCTATTCATATTTTTGTAATAACACATTTTTTTAGCGAATTTTTTTGATAGAATACTTTTTTTTATATTTAAAAGTTCTAAACTTTATCTGTGTGAACAAAAGAAAAACATTTAAGAAAGCAAAATGAAAGATGAATGAAAAGTGCTTTAGCAAGGTATAAAATAGAAACGTTTCAATTAAAGACTTCTCCTGTATTATGTGAGCCGGTACGATTACAATGTTAGATTTCTATTCCTTTAGGCTTAAGATATTGTAAGGCCGCGGGTACAAATGCCGCGTATTATAAGCGATGCTTTATCAGTGAAGGTCAATCCAATACCATTTAAAGTTAGGATGGTCGACCTGAGGAAGTGTGTTGGGGAGAGGGAAGGGAGAAGGACCAACTCAGTTTTGTATGGATTCCTAATCAAACCGCAACTGTTAGCCCAAAATTTGTCACATGCTTTGGGTTAACTTATTACTATTTAGAATTTCAAGATTAGTGATTATTTCACGATTATTGTTTAAAATAAAATAAAATAATATTTTATCTTTGTTTGGCAGTGAAATTCAGAATTTGTCAAAATTCAAATAAAAATTGTAAACGACAAATAAATAAATAAATATTGAATTACGAGAAGTGTATTATCAAAAGATTAGAGTAAGGTTGTTCAAAAATTACAAATTCCTAATTCTCAGTAAAATCAAATTCACCTTCAATTCACCTTCAATCCATACGCAATCCATATTGAAACTATTTCGGAACACATACAATTTGATTCAAACCTCGACTACCCCTATCTGCTTCTAATTTCCGTTTATTTAGTTGTTACCAAATAAAGAGAAATGGTTAACGACACCGTCATTAAACCATCAATTCTTTCAGTCAGCGGAAGTTCGCTTGTGCATCAAAAACTAATAAAACCATTGACCTTACACAACTCAAAAAAGTCATATTTGACACGTTAGAAAACAATGTCAGACCTATAATCAGACGCATAGCACTAACACAAGAAATGACTTCGACTACCCGACGTTGCAAAAATGTAACAGCGTTTTCTGGATGACCGGGAGAGTTTGATTCTTGAAAAAAACGTTTATCGTATTCTAATAGTTTATCATTACCTAAAAGACACTCCAAAATGTTACGGAACGCCAAGCGGACGCCGCTTTGGAGTCCTTTAACACAGCACTAAATTTTAAATGTCATTTGGGCACACTCGAGTACCAAATGGAAACACTAGTGCAACGAAATCAAACAGTCCCGAAATATAATATCAAAAGGTGTACCAACATCTGTCACGCATTCTACAAATGTAACGCCAGAGGCGTTATATCTATGTCTCAAATTAGAGAATATGCAATACCGTGTGCAACACAGTCATACTCAAATTCCACCTTGAAGGCATCCCCAAACCAATATCCAAATTACCCAGCATCATATCCATTCCAGCAAACAAATAGGCTTCAGTAATAACCCCCATCAAAACCGGTACCAATGGATTGGCAATCCATTCATTCGAAACAAGTCAACTACCCAAAATATGCCACAAGGATTCCAAAATATACATCGAAACTATTCAATCCCGAACACAAAACCTATCCAATCTGACCGGAGTGAAGTTAATGTCAAAATAACAAAATATAGACTGTTTCCTATAGTTACTTAGAATTGAAAAAATACTCAAATATTAAACTTTCATAATAATATATGAAATTTTTTAATAAACACAAATATGTTTACACTATAAGTAGCAAACATTTAATTTTTGTGAAAAGTTTTGAGTGAATTTTATAAAATGATATTTTTTACAACAAAACCCACTTCGAATCGCACAGAAATAAACGAAGTGGTTCTGAACTAGTATTTGATGGAAGGATCAAATTTTATTTGTCCACATGCTCGGAAATCTCTGAGATTTTTGTTATTCGAGACAGAACATCATTGAGTGTGAAACAAAAATTCATAAACATTTGAAATTATTTACCTCGGTCTCTACGGATTTTCGAGAATGTGGATAAATAAGATTTGTGGTTCTACATCGAAGTGGTTCTACTTCGATCATCTCTGTAGGAGCCGAGGTAAATAATTTCAAATGTTTAAGAATTTTTATATTACACTCAATGATGTTCCGTCTCGAATAACAAATATCTGATAAATAAGATTTGTTACTTACATCAGAACCACTTCGATTATTTCTGTGCGATTCGTAGTGTGATTTGATGTAAAAAATTTCATTTTATAAAATTCACTCAAAACTTTTCACAAAAATTAAATGTTTGCTACTTATAGTGTAAACATATTTGGTTTATTAAAAAATTTCAGATATTATTATGAAAGTTCAATATTTGAGTGTTTTTTTTAATTCTAAGTAATTATAGGATACAGTGTATATTTTGTTATTTTGGCATAAACTTGATTCCAATCTGGACAAACTCACCAACCTGCCAAATCCCAAAGAATTCATCACTGTGAACCTCAGGAAGAGGAATCAGACTTAACATATTACCAGGACCAAATCAATGCATAAGATTCATAATATGACCAGTCATTCCTCGAAGAGCTCGGAGACAATAATTATGGTGCGAAATGATATTTAAGTTCTTAATCGACACAGGGTCGAATAAAAATTATACTAAAGCACAATATGTACGAAATCCTTTAGATAACGAAAAACCATTCATTGTGAATTCTGTAGCTGGTGGCATCAATAGCATGCATGTATAGATCGATTTGCGCCAGAGTGTTACAACTACGTGTTCGCAACTATCTCTTTTTATGTTTTATTCCCCTCGATTTGTGTCTTTGCTTAATCGGTTGGGTGGTTTGTGTCTTTGCTTCCGGTATTGATTTTTGTGGTACACCTTTTTTGTTTTTGCTTATATGCTTCTCGTTTACATCAATGCGAATTGATGTAAACGAAATACAGAGAAGAAAGAAGATTCTTCTAGAGCGTTTTCCGCGTCGTTGTTTTTTTTGGTTTGCGATTTTTTTTTTTTTTGGGTTAGGGATTCGATCAGTAAATTTTGTGACAGAGAGAGTCTTGTTTGGCAAAAAACTAAAAGTCTCGTTTTGGTTGTGATCGATAGAGTCTTCATTTTGAAATTCCAGCTTAAATATATAGTGTTTTCTGGTGGTTGTAAGCGTGTGGCGTAGTTGTTGCGAAGGCGCCACAGTGTCAACGAGTACCGTGTTTAACAACGTGCAACGTGTACAGATTTATAACAGGGGCAGACATTTTGTAACAACGGGTGCCGCAGTAAATTTAACGGGTGCCTGCGTTAGTTTCAACGGTTGTGATATTATTTCAACGGGTGCCACCAATGGTCAGGCCACCCTCTTTTACTTACGGGTTCGGTGAGAAAACGCCCAACGATTTGGTGATCGATCAAGGCCAAGTTTATGGTGGCGAGGTGAGGCGAGGTTTTGGCGGTCGATCAAGGCCGAATTTATTAGTATCAGGGAAAGGTCACGCAACGTACGGGTAGCCAACCGGTTATCCGTTTTTGTATTTTGGTATCGGGGAGAGGCCCCGCAACGTACGGGTAGCCAACCGGCTATTCGTTTTTGTATTTTGGTATCGGGGAGAGGCCCCGCAACAACAACGGTACAAAGGCCGCAACCCTTTTTTGTATCAGGGAGAGGTCCCGTCACAAGAACGGCATAACCAAGCCGCAACGGCCCGGGGCGGCGACCCTAAGGCATGACGGCCGCAACAGAATTTTTTTTCTCAATTTTTGCTGGGAAAAATTTTAAGGTACGATTTTTTTTTTATTTTATTTCCATTTTTTTTTTCGTGTATATTTTAAAAATTTTTGAATTTTAAAAAAATAACTTAATTGTAATCGAGCGCCGAATAACGGTCGTTTGTCGCGCGCTTGGTGGGCATTGGTCTCACTCCCCCATTTTTCTCGTGGGAAGTTGTCGTTTCTTCTTTTTTTTTAATTAATAAAATAAAAAAATGAATTCTTGAGTTTCTCGGTTTGGTATGGTGAGGGGAATTTCTCTTTCCATGTCGGCGTAATGTTGGCGGTCCTTTGGTGCCCGCCTCCGAAATCGAAACCGGTGTCTACCACCGTTTGAGTTCGGACGGATGCGCGCACCAAGGCACTTCTCTTCCGTTATATTTTTCTTGCTGTTCGTTCTTCAGGTTCCGGCCGACAAATTTCGACGGAACTCGGGTTTATTATTATTATTTGCGTTTATTTTTATTTTAAAATCTCTGTAATCACGATGTAGGACAGGAGCCATGAAAGCCTCAACCCCACGACCCATAGCACTTCTCACGGAGTTGTAGCCGGCAAAAATCACCGTGCAGGATGGCAGTAGCCATCCACCACTTATCCAATTCGGTCAACAATATAATCATTCGAAATTTTTATCTTAACCAAGAACAAAAAAAAGAAAGGTACATAGTCTATAGTTGGCAACGGTCCCCGACTCTTTGCTGATCCTGAAGAGAAGCTAACCTACACCTGCTAGTGTCGTAGGACATATTCCCGACTATACCCTAACCCCGTTTGTTTGAAGAACAGGTTGAAAAACAAGTTAATCAATTATTAGATGACTAGGTGATCAGACCGTCGAAATCGCCGTATAACTCCTCGCCGTATCATCTCCCTCCTGTGCGGATTGTACAGAAAAAAGAAGACGCTTTGGAAGAAGAGAAAACACTAACTTCACCATATAGTATAAGCTTAAAAAGTTAATTTCATCAAATTCCACTAAAAAGTTCCGACTTTCGGCCTCAAAAACGCCTCTTCCATCTTTCAACGCACTCTCGTTGACATACTCCGTGATCACATCGGAAAACGATCACATCGATCGATGTGCTATTTGGTAAAATGGAAGACGAACACTTCAAGAACAGGGAAATATTATTCAAAGTTCTTGAGGACGCCAATATGAGATACAACATGTCAAGTGCGAGTTTTTAAGGGATGAGGTAGAATTTCTAGGCTTCTCAGGTTCATTTGCGACTCCGCGGAACTAGCAAAGTGCCTGATTTCACTTTTAAGAAGGAAATACGAACTTCAAACTCACTACCGACGCTTCCAAATTCGCATTTGGTGCAATACTCTCTCAGGAAGGTCGACCAATAAATTTTCTTTCTCGACCGTTAAATAAAACTAAGGAAAACCACGCGGCTAACGAGAAAGAAATGCTGGCCATAATTTGGGCAAAACCGACTCTAAACGCGGATTCAGTGTTACGTCCTTTTAATTGTCAGTCACCGGTGACTGACACTGAGTACATACATTAACTTCTAAAAGCGCGTTGTTTAGCGCTGTTAGTCACGAGTTCTATGTTAAATGTAACCAGAATTGTTGACGCAGTCCTTCTGGACATTACTACAAATTGTTAAATCAATTTCATTGGTTAACAATTACGTTTTTTTTCTTTTGAATTTTTTTCAGCAACTTTCATTGATTTAAGAATGATTCAGAAGGAAGTAAAGAACGAACGAACGCAACACTAAATCTTAAGAAACTTCCTTTACTATCAACCACTTGATGCTGCTTGGATCCATCAAACTCTTAATGTGGGCTTCTATCTGTATTAAATAAAATTTTTAGTAGAGATGAGGCTAAACACATTGGCTTAGGTCTTGGGAGTGCAATGAAAGCTTTCCCGCGTTAGGTATAAATATTACATTTACATCAGTCCATTTTTACTAGGAATGTAACAGTGTTCTAGGCTGCCCTTGAAAATAACTTCCAGCCAGGTTAAGGTTAAATAAGTCGTTTGTTGGACGTCAGGCGTGTATAATGTCATCGAGTTCTGCGGTCTTATAAGGTAAGCTTATTTATAGCCATACTATCTCTTGCTTATTATAGCCTGGCTTACAAGACCTGCGACTCTGTTATCCCTATGCCTTTCTACCTGAAAAGTAAATTTCTAGTAGTAACTCCATGAAGACTGCATACTACTTACGATCCAATAAACATCCGGCCGTTGGGAAAAACTCGGAGTAGTGTGATTTAGAGAGAGTATTTTACGCAGCATTGATGTCTCAGAGGACTGCATTTCTCAATTCGTAGTTGTATGTTTTGAGGACTTCCTTGTAGCTGGTATAGCTTATTTGTGGCATTTACAAAATTTCTTAGGTCTGTACGATATGTCAGCTTGACACGATTCCAGTGGTGGAGTAGGTTTCTCTCATAATTTTTAGAAAGATGGCGCCTAAGCCATTTTACAACTTCCTCCAATTGCTGTACGATATGCATCTCTCTTCGTTGGCTCTGCCAATGACAGCCACCACTAATTGCTATTTTAGGACCCCATTAATAGGCCTAGTTACAGCTTCCTTCAATCTAGTCCTTCTGTGATTCCGCCTCCGATCATATCATTTTTCGTAGATAACCTTTAGACGAACCCCCCGCGTCATTTCAGTAACCTTTTCTAGGTTATCTTTCTGATTTTATAGGTTGAGAGGAATATCCTTGCTTGCGCTCATGTCCCTAGAGTATGCATTTAAGAACCATAATGTATCCCGTTTTTTCATTACGTCTTGATGGTGAGGCCTAATGACCAAAGTCCCACATTGGTTTATGCTTTGGAGATCCAACATTAGATTGCGGGTTTTGAGAGAGCCGGACTCTTCTCTTTTGTACTGTTTGTTTCATGAATATTTTGTTCCACGAGCAGCATAAAGAGAAACGTTTATCTGCGCATCGATCCGCAGTGCACAGATAAGACATTTTTTCGAAGGATGTTAGCTATACAGACAGACTGGCTTTCTTATTATGTTGGGCTCTAGACTGACGGGTTACCAGAAAGTTCTAGGCTAACATACAATAAATGCTGTAGTGAGCTAGTTGCCCGGTGGACATCGTGAGGAGACAGTGCGGACACTTGCTGAAGATATAAGACTTCATTCACACAAGAGCCATTTTGGTTCTCTCAGACAGCTTCATGCCAAGACCACAAAAATTTAGTACATTTGGTACACACAAACATAAAGCAGATATCTTTAGTGCAACGTAATAGTATTTGACACATATAAAGTATAGCGGTGAAAAAGTTGTCACAATAAATAATTTCGAAATAAAAGTATTCGATCGATAAGGTTGCACAAAAATTTAAACTTACGAGTATAACGTGGCACACAAAAGTTACTTAAAATCAGTAACAAGGTTAGTTTTAAAAAGTATAAACATTATTCAAACAGAAAAACGAACTTTTATCAAAACAAACAAAGGCGATATAAAAACAATTACAACTGCACCAATCGATTACTCACCTTGTAATGTTATCTTATTAACTTGAATGCTAAGGACATTGATAAATTTAGCTTTCAAACATCGTCCGAAATAGGGTCACTGTTTAATTAAGGTAAGAAATATGAACGAACCCCCTAAATGAAATTCATTAAAAAGTTCCATCAGCCGTGAAATAATTTATGACGAAAATAATTAGTTTAAAACGCTACGGATTTTATGGCCCATCCTGTATATTAGTCAAAATAATAAGCTATACAGCTTTTTATCTACATCTCAATTACTATACGTTTGTATTATGCCGAGGCACATGAGACAAAGCATTCTCATTATTATTAATCCCATATATACTCGTACTCTACTCGTACCTTATGAAAGTACAAATTTATTTTACTTGTGTAACTCGGGTACTTACAGTTTATTTTGTATGTACTACAATTTTTTTTTGTGTGTGTGTATATTATTCGTCAAAAAATGAAAATTTTGGTAGAAGGGATAGGTGTTTACGCTGTCGGTAGACTCTATTGTCTCATATTTCAAAAGCAACATTAAACAAAGGAAGTATCTTTAAGAAATATTTTAAAATGTTTCAAAAGCTCAAATATTACAACACACCCAATCTTCTTCTTCAAGTATATATAATCAGAAATATACTCAGAAAAGCGATTAATAAAGAACGGGATGAATAATTTTTTTTCCTAAGTGGGGCTGGGCGTACTACTTAATTAACAGTTTCTTTTAGGTGTATTTTCATTTTTTGTGTTGTTGTGCAGCGACGCGATCTAAGGAAGTCATTAAACTTGCGATTTTATTTTTTTATGATCTCTTCTTCGGTTAAGAGTTTTGTTTGGACCATTGTCAAGAAGGCACATTCGCGATGGTCTCTCCTCTACTTAATATTGTTGTGTGTTATGATATGCATCGCTAGAGACAACACTATCATAAACAAGAAATATTGTCTGCAGATATTTTCTGAAAGCAGCAAAAAATTTATTAAATTTTAAGCAAAAGTTTGATGAAATATCAACCATAATATCGCAAATGGATGGTAAAGTCGGTAGCACTCCATGAATTTTTAAAGTCATTTTAATGTGAAATATTTTAAATTTTTTAACAAAAGTTTTTGAAAAACACCCTGTAGTTAGATAGCGGAAGTTAGATAGAGGAAATACGTCAGCAGAAAATAAGAAATTACGCTACTCGCCATAAGTGACAACACTACCAAAAAAGAGGATTTATTTTAAGTAAAGGAACTCGGTATATAAAATTTTAAAATTTATCAGTATTCTGCCTTAACGTCCGTCTGTCATAACCAATCCTCGTAAAATTTGGTTTGCAGATTGATTTTTAATTGAAATATAAATTTTAGATGAAAATATGGTATTTGTATACATTTTACACGATCAGTAAAATTTATCGATTAGAATTTGTTACGACTGTGTGGTCGCAACTACCATTCTGTGTGATCGATTCGTTTAACTTTGATCTTCAATTTAACTTGAAAAAACCACGAAACAGAATTAATGGGAGAAGATGAAAATAAGATCACAAAAAAATATTTGACTTTTATTACTAATATATTTATTTATTTATTGTTTTAATTATTTATTTTAATTTATACAAACACCACGTCTGGTTTCGATGAAGTCCAAAATCCAAGAGATGGAAAAAGGTTTTTTACTTTGACGTTTTGCCTTTTTCCGGTTTCTGCATTATTTGGTGTTGTAATACGCGTGTTCGTCACTGTGTATAATATGGCGCAATGGTAGTGTTGATCTATTCCATTTTCCTTGGGTGTATTCATTCAATGATGGACGAAAAGTGTCAAAACGTAACAAACAACGTCGTCAAAGTTACGTATATCAAACATCTCGGTAAGTACTTCAATTAACTTTAAATACTTAATTAATTATAATTAAGTTTAATCCTCATCTAGATAATAATACAGCGATGACCACCTAATTATTGAAGGTAAGTATAGTTTTGTTTGCATTTTAACAGGGATTTATGTTTTGCAGATTCGAAATATCCAATGGTCAAGGTCAATGATGGCAAATAAATTCAACTTTGATTCCCAGTGTGTAGTTTGAATAAAATAAAGTTTGTTGCACATATGGTGGAATTCCGTGTGTTTTATTTAATGTGGTTGTTATCAACCGACTTGTGCTTGTGCTTGAAAATATTTAATGTCTGGCACAGACACTGTGTTTTTTTGTATTTCCTATTTATTGATCGGTGTCTTTACTGCAATATTTTATATTCACCTCGGTTGTTGTCTTCGCTTTCGTAGTTGTTTGTTAATTGTGCGCTGAACGCACTCGCGACGTTTTGTTTTGTACCTCATCGTGAGGTGGCGTAGGGGTGAGAAGAATCACGAGAGAGCGAGACCAATGCGCATCGAGTGTGTGTGTAAAGCAAAACATTCCATAAGAATGTTTTTCTTATATGCCTCTCGTTTACATCAATGCGAATTGATGTAAACGAGAAACAGAGAAGAACGACATTCTTCTGGAATGTTTTGCGCGTCGTTTGTGCGGCGTAAGAGTTTTTCATTTTTTTTCTTTCGAGTTTGTGATTTTAAAGAAAAAGTAGAGTCAAGTTTTGATTTTTATATTGAAAAGTTGAGTTTGATTTATGGAAGAGTTTATTTAGTTTTTCTAAATAGTTTTTTGTTTTAAATATGGCGAGCAATGCCAGATTGGTTTCTTGAAGATGTGTTCAATAAATTAAACCAAAAATTTAAAAAAGCACGTTTTGTAAATTAAATTCGACTAATAATAACAGTTTAAGATTATAATTATAAAGAATTCGTTGTTTTGAATAATATTAAAAGTGATCAAAGTTTTGTACGTCGATTTTTTTTTTTTTGGTTTGACGGGGGGATATCCGAATTTTGTGGCATAGCGGTTTTTATTGAGTGGGATATCGGTTGTCGTTACATGTTGCTGTTTACGCATATTGAGATTTACAATAATCTGAAAGCAACAAAGTAAAAGCAAATTTAGGAGGTGTTCATACCAGCAGCGGGTTAGTACTGGATTTTAACAAATAAGGGCGGCCAACCGAGGCTCGCCATTTCTTTTATTTGCGGATAGTGTGATCTAATTATACGGGTACCGATTTAATAACGGATACCAAAATTAACAACGAGTACCGAATTTATGTATCTACGGGTAGAATTTATCAACTGGTACCGATTTCTGATTTGTCAACCGGTACAATATTATCCAAGTTCTTTTATTTGTTGGAATAAACCGGCGGTAGGGCCGAATCGGGGGAAAGACACGTCGACGGATTCGGCGACCAGTCGAGGCCAAAGATTTTTGGCGGTACCACGCCCAACGTAACGGGTTGCCAACCGGCACCTCGTCATTTTCTTTGGTGTCGGGGAGAGGCCCCGCAACGCCCAATTTATTTTTGGCGGCCAGGCGAGGCCAAATTATTGAACGGCACCAAAGCCGCAACGGTCCGGGTCGGCGACCCTGAGGTATGACGGCCGCGCAAGGCCGCAACAGCTTATATTTTTTATATTAAGGTACAATTTATTTCATTTTATTTTATTTTTTGATTATTTTTTTATATATTTTCAATTTTTTGATTTTTAAATTTTATTTTGTAATCGAGCGCCGGATAACGGTCGTAAGTCGAGCGCTCGGTGTACATTGGTCTCGCTTCTCTCTCTCTCGTTCTTACCCTTTCTTCTTTCTTCGTGGGAAGTTGTGTTTTTTCTTTTTTGTCTAAATTGAATAATAAAAAATGAATTATTAATTTTTCCGGGTTGGGTATGATGAGGGGGGAATTCCCATCCTGTGTCGGCGTAGAGTAAGCGGTCTCTTGGTGCCCGCATCCGGATTCGAAACCGGTGTTTACGACCGTGCGAGTTCGGGCGGATGTGCGCACCAAGGCACCTCTCTACCGTTATGATTTTTTTTATTGTTTATTTGTTTGTATTTTTTTGCTGTTCGTTCCTCAGGTTCCGGCCGACGAATTTCGGCGGAACATCGGGTTTTTATTATTTGCGTTTTTTCCATTTTTATAAATATCTGTATAATCACAGTGTAGGCCAGGAGCCATCCATGCCTAAAACCCTACGACCCTTCGCACTTCTCGCTGAGAACGTAGCCGGCAAAATATCACCGTGGAGGCCTCTGCATGCGCTTAGTGATAACTGCAGGTTGGCAGTAGCCAGCCTGTAACAAATTTTCACTATAATTTTTTGATTTTCTGTGACCGTATAAGTTCTTCTCAGTTTCTGGTCAATATCTTAAAACTCCTACTAGGAACCAATACTTTCAGTTGTTTTGCTAATAGTTAAGGCCAAATAATCGAAAGTATTGGTTACTAACAGGAGATTCTAAGATATTGATCAAAAACAGAAAATAACTTCATTGGCCGCAGAAAATCAAAATATTATAGCGAAAAATCAGTATGATATCAAAGGGCCGAATTTCGAAGGGCCGAATGTCGAAGGGCCGAATGTGTCGAAGGGCCGAATGTCGAACGGCCGAATGTCGAAGGGCCGAATGGGTCAAAACGTCGAAGGGCTGATGTTTTTGTTTATTTTTTTTTTCGTTTTTAGAAATATATATTATTTTTTATTTTTTTTTTATTTTTTAATTTAATTTAATTATTTTTTGTACCATATACCTAATATCTGAAGACCGAATTATCAAAATCCCGACAAAAAAATCCTGACTTTCAAAACCCCGACAAAAACTTACTAGTAGGCTGTTTCACAAATTCCAAATTGCCAAAATTAAATATTCAGTAAATATCCCAAATCACCTTTTGTAAATTTTAGATTGTTTGGGCAAAAAACGTAATCTCAAAAAAAAATCCAAAATTTTCATTTAATTTTATATTTATTTAAGTCCATTAAATGAAAATATGAAAATTAAGTATAAGTCTACAGAATAGTAAGATATATTTTATATTTTAAAAGAATATCTTAAAAAAAAATCATTTAATGATTTCATTTTTTCGAATCTGCGCGCGCAGATTTCGACGGTTTTATTTTCGGTAAATGTTGGGATTTTTAATTCGATATTTCTATATTTTTGAGATTTTGTGTTCGAGAAATTTTGTTTTTGGTAAATATATTTTTAGATTATGGGTTTTGAGATTTTTGTTGTTTGGATTACCATTTTCGGGATGACATTTTGGGATATTTTTTTCGCAAATAAAATAGTTGGCCTTTCGATACCAACCCTTTATTTATATTCATATATTGGCCATTAAAAAATGCTATCATGCCTTTGCAAAACGGTCCTAAACGTTCACACGTAGTTGTCGAGCGCAAAACAACAGAGGTACCGAAAACAGCTGTTACTCTATTGAAAAAAGTCCTTATTGGAAGATGAGTAGTAGTAATCTTAGGAAAAACGTCGACAGCTTACTACTAATGCAGGTAACCATCGACCACTTCTGTAGTAAAAACGAAATTTTTACAAAATGGCAGTTTTGGGAGAAATTTTCCCGAAATGTTTCTTGGATTGCTTGATGTAGTGGTTCTGTTCCATGATTGCGATTTTTTGCCATTATGGAACTTCTTTATAAATTCAGTGATTTATTCTTTTTGAAATGAGTTTTACGAAACGATTGTTAGGTTAGAGATTCTGAATATTAATTAATTCCTATAGTAATTTATAGGGCGACTTGAAAAGTGGATCAAATAATCTTTGCATTCATCTACCGAATGGATTGTTTGAATATAACTATCTATGATTTTGTTCCTTTTTATTCCAGATTCACGTTAAGTGGTATCTGTGCCTTCATTAATATTTAAGTCATTGTTTGCCCTTATATTTTATAGTTTTATTCAGACATTTGAACAACGTAGGAGGTGTGCGGTTATTACCGACATGAACTTGCTACCATACAGCTATGGCTGATAATTCTTGACAAGTCTCCCATATTTAATGGTTGGCTGGTGTCTGTCTAACTATGACAATTCTATAGTCCATGACCATAGGCAGATTTTACTTCTAAGTTTGAGGTTTATTTAATGAGGTTATGGCTGTAATATTTTGATGTTCCCTCCTGTTTTATCGATAAAATTATTCGTCATTCGAGAATGTTCCAGACAGAAATCGCTCTGGCTTTGCCAATTCGATGGTCCACGACCTAAGAAGATTTTGATTATAAGTTTGGGGTGGGTTTCATGAGGTTATGGTGGTGAAATTTTGTTTGAGATGACATCGTTCTGATGTCTCATTCAATGGCATGCGACCCTAGGAAGATTTGATTATAGGTTTTGGACGTTTGATGAGGCCATAGGGGTGAAAGTTTGATTTTTAACACGTGTTGCCGTTAAAATCGTTCGTCATTCGATATTTTGCCAGATAGATACCAAGATGATGATACCAATTCGATGGTCCATGACCATAAATAGATTCTGATTATTCGGTTCTGATGAAGCTATAAGGGTGAAATTTTTATTTGCCCCATGTTTTCTGGGTAAAATTGATATTCCAATTAAAAACACATGACCCAAGGTAAATTTTGGTAATAAGTTTGGGGCAAGTCTGAGTGTCGATAATGGTCGAAAATTGTCGGTAAAGAAGTTTAATAATTGTAAGGCATTCGACGGTTTGTGATTGTCATTTACATGGTTTGTAATTCGAGATTACGCTACAATGACACAGTTCTGACTAAGCCAATTTGATGGCTTTGGGCCATAGGTAGATTTTAATTAGAGATTTGGAGTGGGTGGATTGGTGACATTTTGATTTTCACAACCTTATAATATTTTCATAACCTTACCTCACTCTCGATTTTGTGTGTTAGATATTTGACCTGTACCTGAAAGACTATCAAAGTTCAACTTCAGTTATCGCCAAACACCCTAGTAAACTGCCCTATGAATCGTATCTAAGTGGATAATAGTATTAGCTCAACTAGAATACAAGCATGCTGGCGCATCATTGTTACTCGCCAATTTGAGATAACACTTTTTGGGTACTGGGAGCCAGCCGAATAATTAGAAAAATTATTTTTAAAATTGTCACATTTAGTGCATGTGACACTTTTAAAAATAATTTAATCCAAACAAAAACAGAGGTCATTGCAGATGACTTGAGCAGCAAGTCGGCTTATTTGCCGACATTCGCTCGTCACATCTATTTGTCCATAACTCCCTGGGTTGAAGATTTATCTTCAATATTTTCCAATGGCAAAGGACAGATTTTTGATATGGCACGACGTACAATGCCATGTGATGTTTTTATATCACATACTCTAACGATGCCATCTGCATCGGGATACAATTGAGTTATTTTTCCTCTTGACCAATGAAGCGGTGGTAATTTCTCATCTCTAAGTAACACTAGTGTGCCGATAGCGATATTGTTGTTTTGTTTATTCCATTTATAACGTTTTTGGAGAGAAGTTAAATACTCATCAGAAAATCTTTTCCAAAAATGTTGTTTTAGTTGTGTAACTCGATTCCAACGAGACAACCTGTTGTTCCAATTAGGAAGTGTCCTGCTGTTAGTACCCCCATAACATTTGGACTATCACTAATCGGAGTAAGAGGTCTTGAGTTGCATCAATCTGTACTAATATTGTTGAAAGTTCCTCAAAAGTGAGATGTGATTTTCCCAAAATCCTATAAAGATGCCATTTAACACTTTTTACAGAAGATTCCCACAATGTTCAAAAATTTGGCGAATAAGCAGGAATGAAATGCTATTTTATTCCCTTATGGGAGGTATTATCAATTATTTGTGTCCGATTTCGTTGATCATACAACACCTTATGAAGCTCTTTTAGATGATGGTTTGCGCCTTTAAAATTTGAACCGTTATCACTAAATACATCTGATGGTTTCCCACGACGTCCAATGAATCGTTGAAGTGCTGCTATAAATCCTGCTGTACTTCGGTCCTGCATAATCTACACCTGTTACTAAGAACGGACGCTCAAACTTTAATCTCGCAGGTGGTAAGTTTCCCATTAAAATAGAGATTCCTTTAGGTTTGTTGCGGAAACAGGTTATACAATGTTGATATACTGATTTGGCTATGTCTATTCCTCTTATAGGCCAGTATTGTTGTCTCACTGCTGCTAGTAGCCCTTGTGGCCCCACATGGAGATTTAGGGAATGGTAATATTCAAATACCAGACGAGTGAAATGATGCTTTGCAGGTAATATTATTTGATGTTTCTTGTCATATGGAAACTGAGCTTTTTCCAGACGACCACCAACATGAAGTATTTTTTCTTCATCCAGGTATGGATGTAATAGAAATAGAACGATTTTTCGATCAACCGTAGGTCGGTGTGTTGCTGTGCTTGATAACTGTTAAATTTCCTTGTGAAAACATGCAGACTGAATCAGTTTAATTAAGCATGAATTCGCCTTTTTAATTTCACATACGTTCAAAGGTGGTATTTCTGCGACACGAGAATTTGTTTTGTTTCTACGTTCTCTAAGTCTATTTTTTAGTTTATCAATAAACCGAAGTATAAATGCTGTTGTTCGTTGAAGTTTAGTAAGACAACTAAATCGTTCGATTATATTATCAGCTTCTCGTGAGTGGTATGTGGTTGGCATAGTAATTGTCTTCTGCTTTCTCTCCTTTTGATCTGGCAAATGTATATTCATTGGGCTTTTTGGCCAAAATTCCTTTTCTCTATTTAAAAAATCAGGTCCGTTCCACCATAATTGATTTTCTCTAAGGTCGTTTGGTAATAAGCCGCGTGATACTAAATCTACCGGATTGGCCTTCGAACCCACATGCCGCCATTCTGCATCTTTCGTTAAACTTTGCAATTTTGCTATTCTATTTGCCACAAATTGTTTAAGGTTGGATGATTCCATTTTAAGCCAGCATAACACAATTGTGGAATCAGTCCACATGTAGATATTATTAAATTTAATCTCCATCGATGATTTTACTATATCTACTAGATTGGCCAGCAGAAGTGCTCCACAAAGTTCTTTTCGTGGAATTGTTTGTGACTTTACCGGGGCTACTTTTGATTTTGAACAAAGCAGCTGAGAACAATGAGTACCTTGATCATCCGTTGTTCTTATATAAACTGCTGCTCCATAAGCTGCTTCTGATCCATCACTAAATCCATGTAGTTCAATATATTTGTACGGTATAGCTGGTACCACAAGCCGTTTAATGTTTAATTTCTGTATGTCACACATTTGATTTTGAAAAACTAGCCATTTTTTGATGATATCTAAAGGCAATTTTTCATCCCAATCTATTTTCAGCTTCCACGAAATCACGCATTATTAATTTTGCAATGAGAATTACGGGACCAAGTAATCCTATTGGATCGAAAAGCTTAGCTATAGCCGATAGAATAGAGCGCTTTGTTATGATATTTGATGTTGACGGGAATTTATATTTAAAAACATCATCGCATGGATTCCAAATCAGTCCAAGAGCTTTTATGTGTGGTGATTCTTTCATAGACATGTCTATTGATTTCTCTTCTTGGTTTATTATCAATTTTTTGTTGTTTGCGTTCCACTTATGCAATTCAAAACCACCGAGGCGACATAGCTTTTCGACTTCTTCCTTCAGCACTATAGCTTGATTTAAATCGTCGGTACCTGTCATGAGGTCATCTACGTCGAAGTCTCTTTCAATTATTCTTGCTGCTTCCGGGAATCTATTATTTTCGTCAACTGCTAAAAGCTTTAATACTCTTGTGGCTAAAAAGCTGGAACATTCCAATCCATAGGTTACTGTTTGTAACGAAAATGTTTTAATTTCCTCCTCATGGCTTGATCTCCAGTATATTTGTTGTAATGATTGCTGTGATTTATCAATCCAAATTTGGCGATACATCTTTTTTATGTCACTAGTGAACACGTATTTATGTTGTCTGAATCTCAACATAATTGAAATGAGATCTTGTTGAACCTTTGGGCCTACCATAAGCGCATCATTAATAGAAATTCCAGATGAACTTTTGGCAGAACCATCAAAGACAACGCGACATTTTGTTGTAACTGCATCAGGTTTCACCACCACATGATGTGGAATAAAATATTGTGGCTTCAATTCATCGAAAGTGAGTTCTCGCATATGTCCCAATGATTGATACTCGTCCATAAAACTAATATATTGTAACTTGAGCTCATTGTCACGTTGCACTTTGGTTTCCAAACTTAGAAATCATCGCAAGGCTGTTTCCTTAGAATTGCCCAAATTTTTTATATTTGTTTTAGTCGGTAACTTTACGATAAATTTTCCATCCTTGCCTCTTTTATACGAATTTTTAAAATGCTCTTCACAATAGGTTTCTTCGACAGATAATAATTTTCCTTGGCTTTCACAATTTTCGATTCTCCAGAATTGTTGCAATAATTGATAAAGATTGTCATCTGTTGTTAAATGGCAATGGTTTATGGTAGTTTGTGGAATTATAGTTGAGCCAAATACGATATAACCGAATTCACTGTTACGTAATGCTGGGAAATGAATTGATTGACGAATAATATTCTCCTTGATAATGTTGTGGTAATTCTGCTCCGATTAAAAGGACAATTAAAATTTGAATCTGCTAGTGGTATTTTATTTAGTTTCGATAAATTCGCAAACTCTATTTTATGGGTTGGTATTAGACCAGCGATTTTTTCAATTACAAGACAATCTAGGTGTATATTGAATGATGTGCACTTGGACTTGATTTTTACACAAGCCTTTTGACGAATATTTGTGTTTGATTCATGAATTCCCGAAACTGTTGTGTTAATTTTGATTGTTTTGACTCCTAATTGTTGCCTGGCTGTGGTCGTTAGGAAGTTAGACTGGCTACCGGAATCCAACAGACATCTGTAGTTTTGAAAGTTTCCAAATTGGTCTTCTATATCCACCAATGCGGTTGCTAACCAAATATGACTATTCTGACTAACTAAAGAACTCGAACAAGACGTTGATTTCGATTCAGTAGTTTACGACACTTGTTGAACTTCCGGTGCTGATGTTGATGATGTTGAACTGCACGTTATAGGTTCTTTGGTTTTATTAATATGCAGCAGAGTATTATGCTTTCGATTGCATATTTTACATCCAGCAGCTAAACAGTTTCTAATTTGATGATTCGTTCGTAAACAGTTATAGCACATTTTTTTGTTTTTCACAAGGTTGCATCTTTCTTCCGGAGTTAATTTTTGAAAAATCGGGCACTGGTATATTGCGTGTAGCATATTGCACGATGGACACATATTACTTGATAAGGCAACTGATGATAATGAAGCTGGATGATTCCCGGAAAATGATTTTGGTTTTACTTTTGACGATGTATTTGCCAATGTCTCTAGTATACTTCTTCGAACTTTGAGAATGTTGATAAATTCGTCCAAAGTCAGTACATGATTTTGTGGACTTTTTACTTCAATTTCTTTTCTTGTTGCTAAATCCAATTTTTTTGATAAGATGTATATGAAAATGATGTCCCAATGTTCGACTGGAGTATCCATGGCCTTTAAAGCTTCGTAATGGCAGAGAAATGTGTCTATAAATTTTTGCAGTGATGATGCGGATTCAGATTCCGGCATTTTTAAATTATCAATTTGCTGGAGGTGACTGTTGATAATGATTTTTTCATTTTGATATGTTTCCTTTAATAACCTCCAGGCAATAGTGAAGTCTTCGTCCCGGCCTTCTAATCCCTTTATAGTTAGTGCTGCTTTGCCTGTTAGCGATCCCTTCAAGTACTCCAGCCTATCGCTATTATTGGTCACATGCTGCAATACTCGTGATTCGAATTGTGCCTTAAAACTCATCCACTGCGTGTAGGTTCTATCGAAACTGGGTAGTTTTAGTTCGGGAAGTTTTATATAACGCTGTTGATTGTTTGATGATATGGGACTTATTGCTGGTTTTTTGTCAATTGACGTTGATTCTTCTTCTAATTTGGCTGCTTGCTTTTTTGAGAAATCCTCCTTTGTCATATTTATAACTTTGCAACGGTCACAATTGGTTGAAAAATCTGCTTCACATTTTTCGAGTGCTATTGACAAAGTTTTTAAACTATGAATTCCACTGGTAGATTGATCATACGTATCTATTGAATTTTTAATGATGTTTGCATTGCTGTATATCGTTGCTAACCGGTTAGATAGATGTATTTCTTCTAGCATCATTTCTATTTTATTCATACTGCTATTGTACATGATATCAACGTTGTACACATAGTCCGCATTTTCCGCTACAATTGCTTCCAAATTATCTGGATTAATTTCTAACTGCGCATTCTCTACTGCCTGCTGGCTTTCTCTAAAACGTTCAATGTTCAATCTTAACGAATTTTGAAGTGTTTTTACTGTCGCTGTTATGGATGCATCGAAAGGCATTTGAATATCTTCCACTTTTTTACTGGCTTTTGTTATTTGTGCTTTCCAAACACTTCTGCTTTTTTTTGCTGTGTTAATGAACCCATGTTTTATTAACACTTTATTTTAACATTTTATTTTTAGTATGATAGTACCCTACTTTTTTTTATTTTTTTTATTCGGCTACGAAGGACCAAAAATGTTATGATGAAATGATAATATGAATTTTTTCGTATACATTAAAATTGTTGGACCTAGTCCGAAGCATAGATTTTAATACAACCGAGGGAAAAGAAATACTCTCAGTGGGCATCGCGAGTCGTGGCGCACTTCAATAACAATACTTACATGCAAAAAACAAAATTCAAATTAAAAGAAGAAACTTCTTTCACGGACACCAAAGGCACACGACTCCAAGTATCAAAATCTAAAAAGAAACAAACAAAAAGAAGCCAAATAATATACGTAACAGAAAACTAAGTATAAGAGGAGCGATACTTATCATTTGAAAAATCCGTGAAGCCAAAATCCAGGGAGAAAGCCGCAAATTAAAATTAATCAAAAAAATAAATAAATAATTTCATTTTACGACAGGAAAACAAGCACACCAAAAAAAGAGACCAAACAAGAAAGTTACTTATCCTTACTAACAAACCAACTGATTTCTTACAGGCCATGAATGGTTAAAATATTAACGGGCAGTTTGCTCTTGTAATTCTTCTATTTTTAGAACCTTGTTATAGGTTCCTTAACCTGTAGAATTATAGAAAACCTCGTAGGATCAGGATACCAAGTTTGACCAGTCACCGAATCTTGTCTCAGGTTGATACAATTCTTGCGTGATTAAGGGATAATCGAACGCAGTAGTAGTAGAGTGGATGTGCTCAAGTCATTCAGTTGCTGCGTCATCAAGGGAATGTATGAACTATGGACATGGACATACTAAATTGCATATAGTATGTTATAGGATACCAGCTTAACAGCTGCCCTACGTTGATGGCTTAACGTTAAACAATTTAAGCCTGTTTCAATTATTGCCAAAATTTAAAATGAATGCGGGCATAATTTTTACTGAAGCGGCTCTCACTTAAATGTGGTTAAGCAGATTGCCACAACAGGTACAAACAGTTTTAGCATTACAACGTATTTGAAAATACCGTACCATTAACATTAGCGGAGTATTTGACAGTTTTCGAGTAAGATTGATAGGGATGGGATACCAAATTTAACCAAAACTTCTTTGTGTTTGAACATAAAGCGTTAATGTCTAAGGCTGGCTTAGTTCTTATTGTTCCGGCAGGCGAGATGCGAAACTCTTTAAACGTCAGAATAATCAGATCATTTCCAGCGTGTTATCCAAGTGATTTTTGGAATTGGCTAACCGTCGATTTTCAAATTTTCTGTGGCTCATTTTAAAGACCATTTCAGCTCAAGCGCCCTTCGATGGAACTTAGGCAATGAGTGCCGTGTTTTAAAATAACTTATCATCAACCGTTATAACATGGCCAGTGGCCACTCTGTAAATGTTTATGGTACCACAAATTCGTTTGAAGTTTAGAATAAAATTTACAAATAATAAAAAAAAATATATTTTTTGGAGTTAATTTTCTTTAATCATTTTCTTTGAATTGCATTTTATAACACTCACACACACACACCAATCTCAAATTTTAAAAATTTGTACATGGGCAATAATTCTAGATAAACAAACCAAGTTGTAAGACAATCTTTGAATTTTTTCATTAACTTCTTGGAAATCTTTTTAAATCAAGAAAAAGTGGCCTGCAAACAAATCTGTGCTGTTGACGTAGTCCTGATTATCTTTTCAATTGGAATGATGAGACAAACTTGAATGTTAAAGATGTTATTGTGATGTGGCACTCGTACATGTGGCACAAGACTGAAATTTAAACGAAAACTATTTTCCGGTGTTTAATATTTTATGACGTCGTATATCTCTCATCTTATCATGCACTCGTCTATATACAAGATTAACTAGGTTATAGGAAAATCAATCAAATTACATCTAGCTATGTACGAGTACATGAAGAACCCGTTATCCTAGGAAAATAATTTATGGTGTAATATACTTTATGTTTCAATTATTCAGTAAAAACAAGTTATCTCCTCGAACAACACTAAATGTACGAGACGTATTATGGACAGAGCAAGATACTGGCAACAACTGTTAACATAACAATGATTACAAATGGAATACTATTTCCCAAAAAATTTGTGGAAAAGGGTAACCTTCATTAGGTTTTCATGTATTTTGGGTTTTATTAGGATACAGCCTCTACGTTTATCAAACATTTCGCTCACATCAGATCTGTACAAAAGGATAATAAAAAAATGTTTGCAATAAACGGAAAGGATGATTGGTTTTTCACTTTTTTTTTTGTGTTAGGCAAAGGTTGAAGTCTGATTGGTAATGATTGATTAGTAAAATAATATTTTTTTTTTTTTATTTAGTTGAATTTTTTTGTGACGAAATTGATGTTTTTATATTTATGATTACGGTAAATAGTTGTCTTGCCCATAACTATGTTTCCGGATCCTTTTAAATTTATTTTTGGTTTCGCTTACCTTTACAAATCCAAGTGGTAATAAGTGTTACCATAACGTATTCAAATGGCAAGTAATTTGAAACTTTAATAT